>BLKR01004290.1:0-113687 GCA_011170035.1 Teleogryllus occipitalis
AAAGTGAAGCGAAAGTGAAGCGAAAGTGAAGCGAAAGTGAAGCGAAAGTGAAGCGAAAGTGAAGCGAAAGTGAAGCGAAAGGGAAGCGAAAGTGAAGCGAAAGTGAAGCGAAAGTGAAGCGAAAGTGAAGCGAAAGTGAAGCGAAAGTGAAGCGAAAGTGAAGCGAAAGTGAAGCGAAAGTGAAGCGAAAGTGAAGTGAAAGTGAAGTGAAAGTGAAGTGAAAGTGAAGTGAAGTGAAGTCGAATGAGAAGTGAAGTGAAGTGAAAGTGAAGTGAAGTGAAAGTGAAGTGTAATTAAAATGTCGTGTAGTCTTGTATTTAATAGTTTAATACAACTGCAGGTCAGCCATAAAATGTAGTTAATGCTATTATTGTTAGCATATTATTATTACTCGTATTATTATTATTATTATTATTATTATTATTATTATTATTATTATGTCTTTAAATAATTTAAAGTTATTATTTTAATATGTAAATTGTTGCGTTCTGCCACCAGGTTGTGTATACCTACCTGCAGAATAATAAATATCTATTTAATATTGTAAGATAAGAAAACACGCATTCATGAAATGAATTTTTGAAAATTGATCCTCACGGACGAGCTCTTGCACTTTGTTGATTCTCGGCCGCATGGGAGTCAGAACGGTCTCTCGATTGTGCAAGTTGATGAAAATGAAGGAATACATTATTCATACAATATTCATTCACCCACTACATTTACCGCCTTTCCATCGTATTTCTCATCCACCCATTTACGTATTCATTGAGTTTCTCTTTCAACCATAGAGCGTATTAGTGATTGCTAATTTTTCTATTATATTACGTCAAGAAGGCAGCCAGCAGATGCCTTTTTTGATTAAGCGGAGTTTTGCACCAAACGGTAAAACAATGATAATATGTCACATAGGTTCTGACGCATGGTTGTTTTTTCCAATATTTTCGAGCAGTTTTCGGAGCATTATTAATTTTGTTTATTTGTGTGCGCGGTAATAATTCTTTATCATGAAAGCACCTGTTTATATAATGCTTTTATTTTTCCCGCTCATAATTCAACTCTGAAATATATCGAGAAATAAAAATTACAGTTCCGAGTAATTACAGGAACAAATGAAACTTAGTTTGACCTTTTAACTACCATTATGTCAATTCATAATTTATTTTCGTCGTTATTATCTCTTCATTGGAATATATTTTATGGATGTCACGGAATGAAAGCTGAGCGCTGAAATGTCTGAAGGGTCTTTGGCCTACGGAAAGCATGGAAAACGCTGTTGTTTCTTTTAATTTTAAGAATTTTTTTACAGTTTTTTTGCGTATTGATAAACATTTTACAGCTAATAACAACCTTTTTCCCCGAGCCAGTGGTTCTCAAATAAAAGGACCGCGCGGTTTTCTCTGAGCGTTCAAGTACTAGCCACTAGTTCTCTACCTAATTTCTGATCGAAGATTTCAATTTTAACGCTTTATTGATAATATTATTTGCAGTAATAATAAAAACTTGTCTGTTCTGTTACTGTAGAAATTTGTTAAGATATTCAAGAACTCTTTCTGTTTTCTTACAATTTATATTTATATTTCCTCTATGATTACACGTTTTATGTAGTGCCCAACTCGTTAATTACAATGTAGGATTCGCATAATATCAACTTTCGAACATCATTACAGGAAAAGGCAAAATACATTCTCTACACTACACTTATTCATTTACCGTATTTCAAAAAACATTTTATCTGCAATTTTACTGGAGAGGTCCGCGTGAGTGTTAATCTAAGGGACATCATTGACTTTAAAATACTTGAATTATTGAAAATGCAAGTTGAGCTGCAGAATAGATGTTCATAAAATGCAATAATATTTATACTATGGTTATTTTTATTCATTGTGAGAGCATTTACGAGAGCCAATGCTTCGAACGATTTCTTATGAAGTTTATCACAAACTCAAAATATTTTTGTGAAAATTAACTTCAATTCGCTCATATTCAGAAATGCTCAAACGAAGTTTTATAAAAAAGGCTCCAAATTTTTCAATGAAAATTTGCATGTAGGACCACGATTTACACTTCTTTAATATTCTTAAAGTTTTATTTCAATGCTAATCGTAGGGAACCGAAAAAGGGAGAAAATGTAGAAGAAATATAAGCGCCGTTAGGTAAGAGCAGGTTAAGAAGAGCAGGTTGGGCAGTTCGCGAAAGACGAGGGACTAGTGATATTAGAAAACTAACTAGTTCAAGAAAGTCTGTATTCTTCTGTTACACCACTACTCCATTATTGCCTTAGTAATAAAAATGATGACTTGTGTATCCGAGGTTGGCGAAACCGCAGTAAATATGTCGGATGGGGTTTGAATCCCGACGTATCATATGTGTGTATGTACGATGTGACGAAATGATTTACAAACTTTGAAAAAAGAGAGGTAAAATTGATAAGTACGTGGAAAAACTTACTGTGAGAAGAAGAGTGCTGTGAGAAGACTCAGAGATCTACGACGCGAAAGAAAAACAAACAAAAAAACTGGGAGAATTCGATCTAAATCAGGTTTCCACAACGTGCTGAATTAAGAACACCGTGGTCTGGAAATTGATCTGTGTGTAATCAGGTCCTCTTATTCTCTCATTCCTCCCTAGAGACATTCGATTCCTAAAAAAATAATTGATTCCGGAATCGACAGGTCGGAATCGATACTGAATCGAATTTCAAGAAAAGAATCGTTTCTCAAAGGCATCGTATTCAAATGAGTTCCTTCAGATATACATTGGTACCTACTTTTATGACAGCAAAGAACAAACGAATCCAACGAAGGCATCGATTTCAGAATCGAATCCCAAGAAAAGTATCGATATCCAAGAAATCGAATTTTAGGATATCAGAGGGGACTTTGTGCACCCTCGAACGTTAAAGGAATTGACTGCACTATCAATGTTCTGCCCATGAGCAGTTCAAGATTTGCCTCTCTTTTGTGCATCCAAACATGAGCATTATTCTAAATGTAACTTCATTATCTGTGCACGTCTTCTAAAATTCAGTGGGAAATATAGTTATTCTAATTATCGCTTCCATGTTGTTTCGTCAGGAAGTATTATTCCTTGACGAAGGACATGCTGGATAAGAGCCCACAATTTATTGCTGATTTGTCCTCGGAAATATATTTTATTACATCGGAGCGATGTTTTTTCTTTCAAAATTCAAATAGTATATCGCATAGCGTAGGGATTACAGAATTTTGAAAATATTCACTTCTCCCCATAGCACGTCATTCACAGTTTTTAACTGTTTTTGACGTAAATAAATAAATAAATAAATAAATAAATAAATAAATAAATAAATAAATAAATAAATAAATAAATAAATAAATAAATAAATAAATAAATAAATAAATAAATAAATAAATAAATAAATAAATAAATAAATAAATAAATAAATAAATAAATAAATAAATAAATAAATAAATAAATAAATAAATAAATAAATAAATAAATAAATAAATAAATAAATAAATAAATTCTCAGAACGAAGCACACCCAGTAAGGTTAACGTTTAATGTCGTCAAAAATTATTTCTAAAAATAGAAAATACAGTGTACTCATATTCAGACAATAATGCAAAATTTAAAAAAAAGTATTCATTTGATTTCATTAAGGTCTCTTGGAATGCATTCCAGCAAGAATGTAAATGATTCGAATACCGATTCATTAGATTCGAAAGAAAATACTCGATTCCAGACGCGAATCGAGTGAATCGGGACTCCTTATTCCTCCCCCGTTCCCTCCTGCGGAAGGTCTGATACGCCGCTCTGCAGTGAAATCGCAACGGCATCGATTCTTTTGTTATTCTAGGGGCGTTCGCTACATGTTTCCGAGAACAAGCTGAAAGAGACTTCTTGATTTTCTGTATAAATGAAACCAGTAAAAAAGAATTTGTATATTGCCTAGAAACACTAACCCTATAGCGTGTATTCCCGGCTATTAATAATACGGAAAAAAGATAGACTTTTTTTGCGTGCGCGGCTGAAAGAACAGGTTAAAGGCTCCCGCAGACTGACGCGGAAGATCCGCAGCCAATGCGGATTGGCCGCAGCGGAAGTTTCCCGTCACGTGTTGCCTTATGAGCGCGTTCAGACCTGCGCGGCAGGCAAGCGTTGCGGCAACGGATTGGCAGCGTTTAATCGGCGGCGAAATTTGTAACGCAGTCAGACGCGTTTCTTCCGCTACAGCTCGAGTTTCGGGGAAGTCCGCCCGTGTTCGGGAGTCTTCGCTTACTTCTGGCTCGAGCGGCCTTCCCAACCGTCACCAAACGCTGACTCATAATTGACGCTCGGGTGTGAACGGTCCCGCGAATTCCGCGGCCGCGTCTAGCTCGGAACTTTCCGCGCCGCACCCGCTGCGGATCTACTGCGCCATTCTGTGGGAGCCTTAAAACAAGCGCGGCACGCTGGAGGATAGCGGCACTCCTCCTTTCACCGACTTAGGTGACTGATCTGTTGTCACCGGAAAATCCTGGAGTTTCGGTTCCGACGATGTTAAGATTTTCAGCACTAGCTACATGGCTGGGTGAAATTTATCCGCTGTCTGGAAGATAATTATAGCCCCCGACGGATCTGATCGGTAGTTTTCCGTATTTTCTCCTAACAACGCGAGGCGAATTTCGGAGCAGTACCCTAAACAACGTGCCATGGACCGCGCGCGATATTTACTTTCCATTCCTTGTCCTATACTCACCTTAGTTACACACACTTACTCTTAGATGCACCACACAATCACACACGCCGGGAGTCCGGTCAGGAGCTTAGAACTTGTACTGGCTGAGGTGGTGTTCCGCTGGTGGGAGATTCCTACCCGCAAAACCAACGGGTAGGTCGACGCCGGATATCGCCATCCGAGGCGAGGGAAGATCATCGTCACCTCCAGTGATAAAAACATGCACTACACTTGCAGGACTAGTCACTTTAGCATTTGACATGCCTGGAATAAAGTAATCAATTAATCCATCAACCATTCAATAGTTTTCCAAGAAATGAGGTATTGCGTGTGGCCCTTTGGGCACACTCATATCCCCGCGCTGACCTAGGCAGAGGACCCATTGTCTGGTTAAAAAATAAGTTATTGGAACCGAGTCATGGTGGGAGTCGGCCGGCTATTGTTGATGTCGCATGTTCGATATGAATAGGAAGTTACAATACAAAAAAAGTTCGTTGCTTATTTTCGAAAGATAAAATAGAATGTTCAAACTTCATATTGTGTATACGCCAATTTTTCACTAATAGAGCATTGATAGTTTAATCTTTATTCCATTGTACTGTATTTTGTTGAACGTTGCAACCAGCTGCCGTATGGCCTTTCACAACATCCAACAAAGAGCTTTCTTTCGTTCTTGTCTGCTCTTTTGTTTGTATGTTAGTTTCTTTCTTTCTTCTTTCCAAATAAGCACGAACACTGCTAATGATTTCAAAGCAATCCACAACAACTTCGATCTTCTTTGCCTTTGTACTCTTTGCCCTCTTGATCTAGCTTCTGTGGACGTATGGTAAGCAATAAGCAATTAAAAACAATTGCACTCGAAATGACGTAAAAGATACGGCAAATAACTGACATCGAAAGCTGTCTGCGAAGCGGTCCGAGTTTAATTCCCGGCCGCGGTAAAAATGAAGCTGTATCTTTCTAACGCAAACCGTCTCAGTTTCTATAACTCTGTGATGGAAGAAAAGCTTAGGCAGACCAATAATTCATGCTCGCCACATGTCTCCCTTCTTCCCAGAAGTGGATAATAAAGGGAAAAAAACGACCCACACGTGGAAACAGCGCTGGATAGTAAACGTCGGATTAATCTGTCCCTAAAATACTAAATAAAGAAATACATACATATACACACACTGATTAAAAAGTCCCTTGACACTTGATCAGTTGTTACGGTGTCATCCAATCGGGAACTTCCACGTCATCATTGTGACGACACAACAGTGACGTTCTATCTTCCCATTGGTTGACGTCACAGCTGATCAACTGTCAACTGACTTAATGTTTTAATCAAAGCATAGTGACGTCACCATAGTGAAGTTCAAGCTCTTGATTGAATAACAGCGTCACAGCTGATATGTGTAAACGGATTTAATGTTTTAATCGAAGTATGCATACATATTACTTTTGAAAAATCAGTTCGAATCTGCCCCTCTCGACGCGCTACCGACGACCGACGCGACGCGATTAGCACAGAACGCGCTTCTCGGTCGAGTGTTTCGCCGGGCGCTCGGCTGGTCACCCCTCGCGGCCCCACCAGCCCCTGACTAAACGCCGCCGTTTATAGAACGCGCTCTTAAACCCCCGCGCGCGCGGGCGGGCAAGGGCTGGGCGGGGCGACGAAGCAGGAGGGTGTGGGGCGGGGGTGAGAGCAGAGCAGGGCAGGGGCAGTGCAGGGGAGGCAGGGCAGGGGAGCGGGGCAGAGGGCAGAGGCAGTGGCAGGGCAGGGCGGGGCAGGGATGGGGCAGGGGGCGGGGTGGGGCGGGGGCGGGGCGGGGGCGGGGCGGGGGCGGGGCGGGGTGGAGGCGGGGCGGAAGCGGGGCGGGGGCGGGGCTGGGGCTGGGGCGGCACCGCAGCGTAATACCGGGGAGCAATGGTACCCCCCGCTTCCCGCCTCTCTCCCCACCTTCCAGACGTGTCGCAGCTCACCGCCCCATTTTACACTCGCGCCCGCCCCCGCCCCCGCAGCGCTCCGTCCCGCCTGGGCCCGTCATCCCGCTTGCGACGGAGCGCGAGGCAACGCCGTGGCTGGAGAGGGGACTCGGTGACAAGTTGCCCTAGGTCCAGTCATTGCGAAGTAGATAATATTAGTAATGAACAATATATATATATATATATATATATATATATATATATATATATATATATAATAACACATATACACATATAATATATATAACACATTATATATATATAATGTGTGTGTGTACAATAAAAAGGTAGAAAATAATAATAATAATAATAATAATAATAATAATAATAATAATAATAATAATAATAATAATAATGATATGGGGGATTCAGAGAAGAATGTTTTTTGGGGGAGGGGGAATTCAAAATGTTTTGGTTCAAAATTTCATATTACAGATCATGTAGAATGACGCAGGCTAAACTCATTTCATGCTACGATACAGTTTTATTCGATTTAATGATTATTCGAAAATATTTTTGCTTGAATGTTTCGTGACAAGTTAAAATTAATAGGTACTGAATTTGGGGGGGGGTAGGAATTTATCTAATTTTTCTTCCCGAGGATCGGCGCCTGAATAATAATGATAATAATAATAATAATGGGGAGGATTCAGAGACATTTTGGGGGGGGGGGAATTCAAATTGTTTTGGTCGAGTGTGTCATATTACAGATTACGTGAAAAGACAGGCTTAAATCAGCTCATGCTGCGATGCAATTTTATTCGTTTTAATGATTGTTAGAAGATATTTTTGCTGGAAAATTTCGTGACAAGTTAAAATTATTAGTTACTGAATTTTTTGGGAGAGGGAATATACCTCATTTCTCTCTCCGTCGATCTGCGCCTGAATAATAATTATAATATAATACAATAATAACAACATTGTGATATTGGGAACAATCCATATTTTGCACAAATTTTATGCAAAAGCAGCCACAGAATATTAGCTCCTTAGGGATGTTGGTTGCAACCTGGAGTATCTTTTATATTTATCCGACACCTAACATCTTTTGTCGCGAATTTGTTTTTTTATATATAATATTCTGTAAACATTTTATATATTACGTTTCATTCGTCATTTTTCTCCGTACCGTTTCATTTATGTCTTCACACTCCCTGTTCCTGTATTTTTTATGCCAGCGTTAGATACGTCTCTTGGGTTTGACCATGTCTATTTTCTTTATATTTTCAATATATTTTCTTCGTTGTCTGCTGTTTTCTTTCACGTTCATATAGTATTGTTCGATCTCTCTTTTGTCATTTAAGCTTAAGCCTACAATAATACTCAAATCTTCTTTGTAATACTATTCTTTTACGTTCACTTTTTAAAGTTTATCCCTATAAATATTGTACGTGCCTGAGTGTCGAAGTATTTTTGACTCATGAAAGAAAGTCGAAAACTAATTTGTCATTTGTGACTAATTTCCCATGTGAAATTCTGTAATGTCTATTTCACTAGTACTTTTCCTTATAGCATATAATACAATTTTCGTATAATTCACTTTATTGCTTTCGAATACGGTGATATGTGAATATATTTATTTTCAATACCAGTGTATTCAACTCTTCCTGTGTTCTATTATTTATTGTGTTTTCGCATAGTGTATTTTAATAGTGTTGTTATGAATGATTGATAATATGTTATAAATATATATAGTGCCTTATCAGTCCGTTATTAGTTAATAGTCCGTTATTCATAATATGTTATGAATAATTGTTATGAATGTATTGATTGGGATTTCGTACATAATATGGATTTAAATTTCTTTTACTTGTTAGTGGCGTAAGGAACAGTTGGTGTAGTATAGTATCTTGAACAAAATGAATTATCATTCATGTTTAAATCTTCACGACCTAACCTTCTCAAATATGCTGTCAATCTAATAATTGCGATTGGGAGAGCCAGGTAATGTTTTTTTCTCCCCATTTGTATTTATACTTGGCTTCAGATTGTATTTAATTATCCTATCAATTTTGTAATAGATCAACGCTGTATACAAATTTATTTAAAATAAAATCAAGAAAATAAACAGTTATCTCTATTGGAATTTTTATCACGAGTTAAACACAACGGAAATAATTTGTTTTCATTCGCCGCACGCTGGCCAATGACAGAGGTGAATGCTGAGGACCGTTACTCTCGCAATGAACAAACCAACGACAGTGTCACTGTTAAAATAAAACCGGACCAATGGTAGATTAGGAGAGGAGCAAAGGGAAAGTCGCTCTACTCTACCGTGAACACGGAGCCAAAACGTGGAAGAGTTCGTAGGAATTTACGCGTCGTCATACGTCGAAAGTGAGTTGTTAGGCGACGAGCAACATGTGTAGTAATACAAAGACGTTTCTAGTATTTATTAGAAAGAGGATAGTGACTCTTTGTAGACGTCACCAATCAGAGCACTCCTGCGTGATTTTTGTTAATGCATTTTGAGGGATTAATCTAAGACGTGTTCTAAGACGTAATCTAAGTTCGTGGTTAGGCGGAAGAGCGGGCCTGATGGCCCTAGTCTCGCCACATAAATAAAGTCATTATTATTATTATTATTATTATTATTATTATTATTATTATTATTATTATTATTAAGACGTGAAAGTAACGTAAGCGATGTTTTGTAGTGCACAAACGACTAGGAAATCTTGCCATAGGAACCATTTTAATCGAAACCTGAAAAAATAGAGAGTATCTATGATCTTCAAACACATTTACATTCTATCACATTTCTTTATGCTTATGGAACTTTCCTTCTAGTTAATTTAATGCGGTTTTTTCTTAGATTGCTCATTATATTTCAACTTGCAACCTACTTTCATATCTCCATCGCGAAAATATTCTTTCTTCAGGTTTCCCTACAGTTTTCCTACAGTTCCACATAACTGAACGCGTCCATCTGGTCTGCTGGCGTCTTGCCATCCCACTTTCATTTAGCCACATTGGTCCGCTCCATAATACTCCACTCGAACATTGGATGTTGTTCTCCTGATTAAGTCTGTTGGTTTTCATTTTAATCATTGGAACTCTCAAATAGGGCATCCTAAATCATAAGATTTTGTGGTGAAAAGAAATGCTTTTAAATCGCCTTGTAGGCACAGGAAAATGAATTCAAAAGAGAAACAATGAAATATAGGGCACTTTTGTCTATTACGAATATTTAGAGAGAGATTACTCTTATTTATCCTTTTTTACTTTTCAGTTGGACTCGCTTTTAAGAAAATATACCTACACATACATTTTACGCAAGAATATATTAAGCGTTTATAGTTAAAGAGAGTTCAGTACTTTGAGACGAACTTATGTTCAGGAATAGAGAATTGTATTGCAAGTATCAACAGGATGGAACTCCACTAGAAATAGCATGACGAGGCAATAATACTCGGACACAGACTGAATTAAAAGTAATGGATGCTGGAGTACTGGTGGAATTTTTGCGTACCAGAGGCTGAAATAATGGATGTTTAAATAACAAAAGTTTATTTTATTTGTATATTTGTTTATTTAGTGTTAAAGCAGCCCTTTAACTATTGAGATCATTCATGCTCATCAGCGACGATCTGATGAGAAGATGAGGTGGATAAAAACGACGCTGAGGTGAATGATGATAGACAAATGAAGGAATGAAAGGCAGGAGAAACTGGAGTACCCCAAAAATATCCGACGAGAGCTCGCATTGCCCCCACATATTCCACGTGGATTGAGCGGAAACGAACCCGAGTGAATGACGACCTCATACGCTAACCACTAGGCCACGAGCCTCCCACGAAAGTTTAAATAACGCATGCTCGAATGACAGGGTAGGCGTCTGCGGCCTGAGTCGGCAGCCACTTGGATGCCCGGGAGTCGAGTTACAGAGATTCGAGTTACGACATTTCGATTACGGAAGTTTGTTTTAGAAAGGCATGGTTATGGAGGTATGATATATGAGTTATGGATTTCAAGTGAAGGTGATTTGCCTTATGGAAATTCGAGTTACAAAGTTCGAGATATGGGAGTTCGATTGATTGATATTTTTGTGTTTCCGGGCGCGTCAACAGCTTTGGTCATTAGTCCCATAAGTGTAGTGCATGTTTGTTCTCGGGAGATGGCGGTGATTTTCCCCCGCTGGATGGCGAGATCCGGCGCCGACCTACCGTCGCCTAGTGGGGTTTCCCCATAACCAGGACTCTCCCACCAGCGGGGCACCGCCCGAGCCAGGACAAGCTGTAAGCTCCCGACCGGTCTCCCGGAATATGTGGTAGTGTAGTGCATGTTAGGGTAAGTGTGTGTGTAAGGGGAGAGGAGAGGACAGGGAAGAGGAAGGAAAGATCGCGCGCGGTCCGTGGCCCGTTTCGTAGGGTACTGCTCCGGCATTCACCTGGTGTTGATCGGAGAAACCACGGAAAACTACCGATCAGAGCAGCTGGCCGCTAGAATTCTCCTCCAGACAGCGACTGAATTCGACCTAGCTGTGATAACTAGTTAAACTAGTGTCGAAAATCCTGCCGCCGTCAGGACTCGAACCTAAGACCTCCCGGTCAGAGGCGCTGCAGTGACGATACAGTTGATGCACGACGTACGGGAGTTCGACGACGTACCGACGACGTACGGGAGTTCGACGACGTACGAGTTCGACGACGTACGGGAGTTCGACGACGTACGGGAGTTCGACGACGTACGGGAGTTCGACGACGTACGGGAGTTCGACGACGTACGGGAGTTCGACGACGTACGAGAGTTCGACGACGTACGGGAGTGCGACGACGTACGGGAGTGCGACGACGTACGGGAGTGCGACGACGTACGGGAGTTCGACGACGTACGGGAGTTTGAGTTCAGGAAATTTGAGTTACGAAAGTTCGATTTATCAAGACTTGAGAAATGGATTTTCTTATCAAGTGGGTAAGATCCACATTACGAATATTCGAAGATTACATTATAACGGACTAATCTTATTCGTTAATTAGAAATAACACTGATGCGGATTACCTTGCTCCAGTGCAGCTTCAGGCGAGAGCTTCGTGCTTTCGAGGAGGACGCTCTGTCGGCGGCGGTGGCGGCGATGGCGGCGGCGCGTCACCTCTCGCGGACGTGGCAAGCAGCGCGGTGCCGGCGGCGGCAGCGGTGATGGGGGTGGCAACGCCCCCGCCCCCGTCCCGCGCTCTCACCGCCCCGCAGGGCTTAACAAGAGCGGCGACTAAGTGATGAGACTCGTTTCCTCGGGGTAAACTTAATGAACATTCGTAATTTGTCCCCGACGGTGGCGCGCGCGGCGGGCGGCGCCGGCACCCTCCGGTGCCGTGGGGGTGTCCCGCGGGAGGCGGCTCCGGCGGCCGGGCGCGGCGCGGGGGTGAGATTTTTTAAAAATTTCGTACTACGTCGTATTTTGGTTCTTTATGTTCATTTATTCATTGGTTGAATTGTTCATTTAAAATCTCGTATTATGTCGCATTTCAGTTTTTATATTCATAAATTGACGGGCTCAATTGTTGATTTAAAATTTCGTATTACGGGGCATTTAGGTTGTTTACGTTGATTGGTGATTCCGAGCGCGTCAACTGCTAAGACCAGTAGCGGCGTAAGTGTAGTACATGTTTGTTCCTCAGGAGGTAGTAGTGATCTTTCCCGCTGAATGATGAGATCCGGCGCCGACATACGCGTCAGCTAGCGGGTTTTTCCCCAACCAGGTAACTCCCATCAGCTGAGCACCGGCTCTGCCATCGGGACAAGCTCTAAGCTCCCGACCGGTCTCCCGGCCCGTGTAGTAGTGTGGTGCATGTAGTGTGTTTGTGTGTGTGTAAGTAAGAGTTGAGAATAGGACAAGGAAGAGGAACGAAAGATTGTACCCCGTTTGTTAGGATAGTGCTCTGGCTTTCTTCTGGTATTGATCGGATAAAACACGGAAAACTACCGATCAGAACAGCCGGCCGATAGTATTCTCCTCCGGACAGCGACTGAGCTCGATCTAGCTAATGTCGAAAATCCTGCCACAGTCGGGACCCGAGCCTAGGGCCTCCCGGCCAGAGGCAGAGCAGTGATATCAGTTGATGGCCTAAGTCACCTCTCCCAGTGGTTATTTATCAGTTTTTCAAAATTTCTATTTGGAATTCTTCATATTGCATTTCACGATGTCTGTAAGAAGACTCAACTCCAGGGGAGGGGGTATGTACCAAAAGCGTCGAAAGCTAATCGGACTCACTTAACTTCATCGCGAGGTTAATGGGGCTAACTTTTAAGTCATTTTCGATCAATAATTACCAAGCTCATATGTCAAGTCAACATTTACTTACATTAAAGTGTACTGGCGTTAGTCGGAAACGTCTACGCGTGTCGTTATTGCCCGAAAATATCCGAAATACGTTCCTTAATTCACCGTTTGATGTCGCTGATGCAAAGGGAGTCTGATTAGCTGCCAACATATTTCATATATACCCCCACCATGCTTCCAACATCGGAAATGAGTCCCCTTCTTACATTCTGCGTGCAGCATACACTCACTCCATGGTATACTCATAATGGCGAACTGCATGCAAATCTCGGAATGAATCCAATAATCACGAAGATTACTACATAATCATGTTCGTTCCTCTTATTCCTTTTTTCAGACGAAATACCCTCTTGCCGTTTCCTTGGAATTTTAGTTTCGATCACGCGCGACTTAGAAAACACTTCCCTCTTCCTTGCTTTTTAGTTCATTTTTAGGAATGCCTTCTGCAACCCTCGACAATTCTCTATTCTGTCTTATTTCTTCTACCTTAAATATTATCTCATTTTACATAATAAAAATAGCGTATCTATCTTCCGCATGCAATTTCTTGGTATTCAGACGGGGTTCGACTCTCTAAAATGTAAATCTGTAAAGCGCATAGCGCTAAGGTAAATAAATAGAAGACTCGCGACTTAGATCACGCGCGACTTAAAAAACGCTTCCCTCTTCCTTGCATTGTAATTCATATTGCCTCTTCTCCATAGGAATGCCTTCTGCAACCCTTGACAATTCTCCATTCTGTCTTATTTTCCCTCCCTTAAATATTATCTGATTTTACATAATAAAAATAGCGTATCTATCTTCCGCATGCAATTTCTTGGTATTCCGACGGGGTTCGACTCTCTAAAATGTAAATCTGTAAAGCGCATAGCGCTAAGGTAAATAAAACGAAGGCGGAAAACAAGATCCTTACAGTAAACTATAATGAATTGACATACGAAATGAATTTTGATGCTTGACACCAAGGTTTAAATTGATGGGCACTACTAATGACGTTGATCATTTGAAGTCAGTATAAAATAAAAATAATTCACGGAAATGTAGTAGTACCGTACAATGGCACAGATCCGATTGGAACAATATCACTGTCATTGGGTGCAGTCACACATTACAATCTTGTAGAGCTGTAAATGATAACACTAACAAATCTGATACGTAATACTAACAATATATCACCATTTCCTCTATTAATTTATATTTTACCGTGAACGTAATTATTCGTTTTCTTCTTACTGATTTTTTTAGTTTCCTGAAGTTTTAAAAATATTGTACTAATACTTCGTTGTATTGCTCTCTCACAGCTTTCGGAAATGATGCTTTCTTTTCTTCTTAGTTTAAAAGATTCAGCTTACTGTATTGTCTTCTGCGTGTCGCGACATACGCATGGAATTGTTACATTACTCATTTCGAAGTTTTCAACTTATAGTGTAACATTTCCGTCATTGCGACGCAAATTACAGTATTACGCGTGGCAAACCTTCCATGTAGTTTTGATGATCTGAAAGTCTAGGCCAGTAACCTGTGGATGGATGGATGGACGGACGGATGGATGGATGCATGCATGCATGCATGCATGCACGCATGCATGCACGCATGCGAGTCTCTGCGGACTACAAAATGGTATGCTGGTTTTCTTATCTTGTGTATTGGAACCTCGATTAACTGAAGTTCGAGAAGTCGGGATCTCAATTATCGGAGGTTAAGTTTGATCTCTTCTATTTTATTTAACCAATGCTTCGATCTAAACTTTTAAGTTGAACAATTAAAATATATAAATGAATTTTTATTTAATACAATTTATTTATTCTCAAATATGTAATGTATATAAATATGCATCTATAAAACCATTTTTTAAAACGAATTATACTGGATAGTCAGTAAAAATGTCCACCTTAAGTATCTTCTAAACGGTTTAAGATATTGAGATAAAAATTTCACTAAGAGCTCATTGGTTGAAGTTCACTTTTTGATAAAGATATTGACCAAACTTTTTTAAACGGAACGCTACACACTTTTTACCCGAATACTAGATAGGTATTGCGAAGACAAATTCTGCAATCCTACCTGTGTTGGTATTTGGTGAATAATTAACAGCACAGAAACGTATGGAATCCGGCGTCATACGCAAGGCAGGTAATCGAGACGATCGTGGTGTGGCGTCGGGCAACATAACGGTCTCCAAACTGCCGGGCGAACGTTTCTGCCGCGATGACATCGGTCGAATTTATTTTTCGAGAATAGTCCCGGCGGATCCCTTGTTTATTACCATCATTCAAGGTACTGAGTTCTCTTTTCATGCGAAAGAACCAATCGAAGTGACAAGAAACTTATTAGTATGCTCTAATTAGTAGCATTGTTCATCAGGTAGATTAAAACAACTTCGATTTTTAAATGGGGATTCTTGTCTGAAGTATGGTAGCATAAGTCTTGCGAAACGCATTGTAAACACTATGCCGTTTTTTGCAACCATTGCGCCTCAAATCGCATGGTGAATCCGTTGCTCCTACTTTGAACGATGTTGGTAAGTCTTCGAAAGGCAGCAAAAATAAAGAAATAATTTTCTCGGCTTCACTTTAAAAATCGCGCTATTCCAGAGCAAATTCAAGTGAGTTGCAACTTCTTCAGCGAGAGTAATTGACACTAAGTTTTGATTTAAAGTAGCCTAACTATCCACTTTTCTCTGGGATATACTCGTGAATTTAGCTTAAACCATTGACAATACGAAATAACGTTTATGATATAAAGCTTTTGATATCAACATAAGTGATCGCAAATTTCTGAAAGTCTCTAATTCAACTGTCTGCAGAAACGATGCGCCGCAAAGTTGCAAATCCTTGCTTTGCTCCCTTTATATCATTCACTCTCTGCATACAACAAGCTTTCCTTTCACGATTTATATACATCTTTGTACTTCTGTAGCTCGGTGTCAATTGTCACAGGTTACAGTATACGCTAGACATCTTACCGGCGTAGCTGGGTCAAGGCATCAACTGATGTCACTGTAGTGCCTCTGACCGTGAGGTCCTAGGGTTCGGATCCTGACGGAGACGGGAGTTTCGATGCTAACACCACAGCTGGGTGGAATTCAGCCGCTGTCTGGAGGAGAATTCTTTTGATCGGCTGCTCTGATCGGTAGTTCTCCATTGTTTCTTCGCTCAATACCAGGCGAATGCCGGAGCAGTACCCTACAAACGGGTCAAGAATCGCGCGATCTCTCCTTCGTCTTCCTTGTCGTATCCTCACTTCCTTTCTCTCACACACTTCCGTGCACTACACTATCACACATGCCGGGGGTCCTGTAGGGAGGTTAGAGCTTGTCCCAGCTGAGGCGGTGCCCTGCTAGTTGGAGATACGTGGCTGGGGAAAACGTCCGCAAGACGACAGATAGATCGGTACCGGATCTCGCCATTTCACGGGAAAAGATAGCCGCCACTTCCCGCTATAAAACCTGCACTATTGTTGTTGAAATAATGAACTTAGCCGTTGACGAGTCGGGAATCACTAACCAAACAATCCGCGGACTTTAGAACTGGGGAACGACAACCGCGAACTCCCGAACCTGCTAAGACACATTACTATACCATCATATACAGTATCACTGAATGTGTATTCTCAAGGTCTCTCCATTTGTATAAAATGCAAAAAGTTTCATTAAAAATGAAGTTAGTCCAAAATCATTGATATAAAAAATTCTATCAAAAAGTTAAAAACTGTGATCGATAAGTTTCTATTCCTAAATAGTTTGATGAAAATTCCATCTCAATATCTTGAACCATATAGAAAATATTTGGCGTTTTTATTGGCTAAGTTTATGATGCTAATAAGCAATACCATGCCTGGCTTTTAATTTTTCATTCGCGAATGAATGGGATACATTGAATACGGAAATATGTGAATGCTAGAATCTAGGAAAATTTACGAAATGTCAAAATGTCTTAATCTCGAGAATGTGGGCGAGGGGCACTTGGAAGGAAAGTTATTCTGAGAATGTTTTTCTCTAAACAAATGTGCAAGTACAGTACATACTACGTACTTCTTTATTGCGATTATCTGAATGAGGGGGGGGGGTCCACCCCTTCCACTTCGATTTATCGGAGTTCAACTGTCATGTACAGAAGACGATCGTTGCCAGGCGACGCGCTGACGTGGTGCGTAGAAGGCCATGGAAACGCCTTTGGCCCGGGCCGCCGGGCGGGCACATGCCGACCATGACTTGCACGCAGGCGATCGGCCACCCCCGCCCGGCCCGTGTATACTGCCCGCCTTCTGAATGCCTGCACTGCGGCCTTGAGGAACACCCAGAATGACACCCGATGCCCAGCCTGACCCTGAAGACGGGAAGACCGCACTCGACCATACGTCAACATTTCCGTGAAAGATGACGAACCACTGGGCTAGACTGTGACGTGATTAAGATCTTGAAAGAGGTACTCTCATTCTAAATTTACGAAGTAAAATAACTTTTTGGGGGATTAATTAATTATCTCCATTTCGTTCATCGATTTCATATCATGGGGACTTAGTTGCATTTGATGCGAATCAACATGATGTTAAAAATTCCCCATGAACTTGAAAAAGCAAGTTTTAAAAAGTTAAATCTACTTAAAATCTTGGCGACGAAATACGTTGTAAGATATATCAAAACCCGTGGAGTGAACATTAGTATTTTCTGCAGATGCATATCTTCATTTACGAAAAAAAAATTACTTAAATATATGACCTCATACATGCGCTACACTGAAGAAGCAAAAGATCAGCTTATTAATGAACTAAAATAATTTCAAAGGAAGGTGTAGCGATGTTGTGCATTATTAATTAAGCAATTGGAAATCGACAGTACTCCAGCACTTGAATGAACTTTGCAAGATGGGCAAAGCTTGCAGAAGTGAGAAAATATGAAAAGGAAAACAAACTAAAGAGGTGAGGAACTGAAAATTATAAAAGTAGAAATGTAGTGAAGATCAGAGACATAATTTATTTTTTAACTTACATTATATACCTAGTTTAATGTTAGTATCCAGTGATACAAAAAATCTGTCTCAAGATTTTGATAGAATTATACATTTTGGGAGTCACTGAAAACTGTATCTTTTTAACGCCTGTCTGCCGACTGTAAACAACGCTAGCTTCCACACCATACAGGTGATTGTTTTCCAAAGTGTTTCTCCCTCCACACATAAGGCGTATTACATCCTCTAGGGGCCCTACAAAAGATGCTGCAAATTACGCGATATGTCAGCAATAGGGTTTATAATATTTCAACATTTTTTCTTCTTCGAGTGGGATTCTTGCTTATACGTAATCCTCTGTTCCCAAAAGAAAAAAATCACAGATGATAAGATAGGTGATCTGTAAGGCCCAATCAGCGACTTTGGATTCTGTTATCAGTTGAGAGTGAATTTTGCGAAGTTGGCTGTAAAGAGTGAATCATAACTTATTTTAGAGGAGGCTGGAGTATATATGGATCAATGGACAGAATTTCATCGTTTGTAGGGTTTTTTAACGAGGGGCAAACATCGTGCATTAGCGCAGTCCTTTTGGGAGTGCTGCTTTTTTAGGTGGGTGGCAAATGCAGTTGTCTGGGAGATTTTAACGCGGCGGTCGTGACTTATAATAATCCACGCTCTAGTACTCACAGACACGAGCACTCCTTAGTGCAGTATAGATCTACCTAAATATATTCCATCGTATGGACACAGCCACGGTCTATTTTCACACATTTCGTCCCACATTTCGCCAACATCTTTCAGTGCAGTCTGTTGCGGACTTAACGGTCGTTCTTTGGTTGTCGATCATCAGGACCACTCCAGTTCGACGTTCATTGAAAGTGGGTATCTGGGTTACCTCGTGGTCAGCTGATCTTCATCGGAGCGACAGGGTGGAGAAAGCCACTTTTCTGAAATACCCTTGTATTCAAGATTGTCTGGGAATTAATGTAACGAACTTCTAGGGAATGCAGTGGGGTGGAAAATGGTAGCGTTGTGCCAACGAGTATGTGGTGGATAATTTCTTACAATGAAGTTGTCTGGTGGCATTTGCTATTGGTACAAGTTATTGGTAAGCAAGTCATCAGGCATTTGTTAGACGAGTATACAAAATGTCTTTATATTCGAACGTGACCATCCAAACACCAGTGCAAGCTAAGTTGCCTCCCAATAGGGTGAAAGGCAACGTATGTACCTTCGTTATATGAAATATCTCTCTTTATGTTTATTGTCAAAACGTGATCTTCGAACTCCCTACATGCTCTAGAAGTTTGTAACATTTGTTCTAGGGCATTTTGTGTACAGAGGTATATCAGAAAAGTGGCTACATTCATTATGTTGCTCCGTTATAATTTCGCAGCTCCACGGGGAGGTCCAGATCTATCGTCGGGAAGGAGAGGGAGAGAGAGAGAGTGCGAGCGGGAGAGAGTGAGTGTGAGTGTGCGGGGACGCCTGGTGTGCGGCTGCCGAATAACGACCGTTAGACGTAGACAACAGCGAGAGATGTTGCGTGAAATGTGGGACGAGAATTGCAACAATGTATTTTGAAAATGTGAGTATAACATTTATTCTGAGACACCTGTAGATTTGCGCCGTCCACAGCTCGCGCAGCAAACGGCCGTTGCCCGGCAGTCGCCCACCGACCGTCGCTTGTGTGCCGTGCGCGGGCAGCCATGGCGCGCGGCCGGCGGGGGATGGTGGCCAAGGTGCGGCCCAAGCGCGCGCCCACTCTCATCCGCTGCTCCTCGCAGCTGGGGGCGCTGCGCGGCAAGGCCAGCGACGCCTCTGGTAGGGCCGAGAGAGAAAGAGCGAGAGCGAGAGCGAGCGAGCGAGCGAGCGCGAGAGAGAGCGAGCGAGCGAGAGCGAGAGCGAGCGAGCGCGAGAGAGAGCGAGCGAGCGCGAGAGAGAGCGAGCGAGCGCGAGAGAGAGCGAGCGAGCGCGAGAGAGAGCGAGCGAACGAGAGAGAGAGAGAGAAAGTGAGGGGTAGGAAGAGAGAGAGAAGTGAGGAAGAGAGAAACAGGAAGAGAGAGAAAGAGAGAGAGGAAGAGAAAAACTGGAAGAGAGAGAAAGAGAGGGAGGAAGAGAGAAATGACAAAGAGAAACAGGAATAGAAAAAGATAGGAAGAGAGAGAAGTGAGAAAGATAGAAATAGGAAGAGAGAGAGAGAGAGAGAGAGAGGGGGGAAGAGAGAGACAGGAAGGCAAATGGGAAAGAGGGAGACAGGGGGGAGAGAAATGAAAAAGAGAGAAACAGGAAGAGAGAAACAAGAAGAGTGAAACAAGAAGAGAGAGGAAGAGAGAGGAGAGAGAGAGGAAGAGGGAGAGAGAAAGAGAGGAAAAGAGAATGACAGAAGAGAAAAAGAAAGGAAACAAGAAAAAGAGAAAGGCGGAGGTAGAAAGAACATCGACCTATGGAATATGTTAATTTAAAAAAATCGATTTCGAGAATTGATAGTTTTCTTAAAAAATCGTGTAACACTTTTTCGCATTAGCAAATTATTTTTTCGTACAAAAACATATTTATATAATTTTTTTTGTATAGCGTTATAGACAACCTTTTTTGTTACAAGAAATCGTTCATAAAAAGACATTTACAGAGTAGATTATGACATAATTACTATTGCACGAATATTTGCATCGTCACACATTCAGCAATTGCAACGAAAGAATCATGAGGAGGCAGCTGTAAACAGATCAGCCAACCGTTGATGTCACGAATATTTGCATCGTCACACATTCAGCAATTGCAACTGTATTGTTAATCATGACTGTTAAACAGATTCAGCCAAGTTAATCGATTATGTGCTTAGCCGTACATGTCACTAAATATGCTGTTTCCGTGGTCCATCTGGTATGGAACTATTAAGCTTGTTTACTTCTCGGAATAGATAGAAAGGCTCATTGTATCCAATTTAGTAAAGATTCCTGAAGTTGATAAAATTACTGTATACACACACTGTTAGAACACATGTTAATATGTAAAAAGGGACGATTGACTAAAATTAAACAATTTACACTTACAGTAGTTAAAACGCTATTATGTGCTAGTAAGTAATGATACACTCACTACTATGCATGTGAATTAATTGTCCAACTTGCTCTCAATGGTCTCTTTTAGCCATTTATAAGATAAAAAACTATATAGTTAGAAAGATAACTACAAGAATAAGGAAGTATCACGAGCGGCGAAGGAGCGAATGTCGTTTAATGTTTCTCGAATGGGTTAATAATCTTACGTTATGTTTTAATTTTTGTCTCCATTTGTTTTAATAAAAAAATACAAGTTTGTCATGTTAGGTTAGTTAGTCATGTTTAGTTTGTCAGGTTAAATGGTTTCATGCACTGCCGTAAAGAGAGCCTCTATGAAAGTTGTTGAATATTTTATCATCTAGGGACAATAAAGATGTTGTTTGGCATATTATTTACAATTGAGAAGCGTCTTTAATATTCTATATAACATAAAAATAACAAATTTATTAAGAACTTGAAGCGAAAAAATGCTGCTGTCAAGTGAATGGAAAATGGAACACCGGATAAACAAATAATGGCTGTTCTGAATCGGCAAAAGTGAATATCTTCTAGTATCGGCCCACGTCTCTGCTCCATAAGTCATATCAATATATTGAGATATACAAAATTTCTCTACATTAATTTCTGGCAAAGATCTTAGCGTCCGGCTTGCTGGGTCAATGGGTCACGATATATTATAATCCTTTATAATGGATTATAGGATCCGTAGACTATACAGCGCTGCTGGGAATCTGAAATAGAATGATTCTATTCCTAGTTCATTACTGTTTGAATTGACTAAATGAAAGATCACTTTCTTTTCTGAAGAACAAAATTTAACAAAGTTTATTGTTACCTATTTAGCAAACAATTTAGTGAATTTAACAAAATGATTTTATGTTGTGCCTTGGATCAAGATATCTTTGAATTTAGAATTTTATACCGCGGTTAACTTATCTATTCTTCGTTGATGTCCCTCGTAGACTTCTCAGTCGAAATATCTTGCGAGCTTGCCGTAGTCCAAAGTCCCAAGAAATCCTCTTCTGCCCCTATCCAAACTGGTCTCAAACTATCAAAATTATCAGTCCCGATTACGTCCTATGACATAGTCTTGAAATCTATAACTCGATTACCACTCCCGACAAAGTCCCAATTTATGCATCAATATTACTTTCACATGCAATCCAATATTTGCCTTCACTCCACTTCACTTCACTTCACTTTATTTCACTTCACCTCGCCTCGTCTCACCTCACCATACTGCCAATCACTTTTGCCAATCACGTTTTAATGTGATTCTGACACACTCTTTTCCCTCAACTTCACATCACTGCACTACACGCCACTGCACATAATAATAATAATAATAATAATAATAATAATAATAATAATAATAATAATAATAATAATAATAATAATAATAATAATAGTAATAGTAATAGTAATAATAATAATGTTATAATAATAGTTATAATATAACATACTTTACATAGGAGATAATAAGACACATATAAACATCTAGTAATTTAATTTATTTTTAAATTTGCTGACATCATGAGGAAAGGGATCAAAGATTGTCACAGGCAAGCCGTTCCAGTCTCTAATAGTTCGATTCGCGAATGAATATTTCCCAACGTCCGTTTTCTGAATTCTTGTCTGAATTTTGTGCATGTGATCCGCTCTGCCGAAATATGTAGGTTTCCCTAATCGACTTTGAATTTCTTTCCACGGTCGAAAGCCTGTGTACGCTTTATACATAGCATAGAGACGCGATTTCATTCTCCTTGTTTCGAGTGACTCCCATACTTTATTCCTGGTACCCCTTAAAGCAAATTTTGAAGCTCTACGCTGAACCTTTTCTAGATTTCTTTGCTGCAAAAGTCTGTATGGGTCCCAACATATCGCGCTATATTCTAATATGGGTCGCACTAATGACATATATGCCAGTTCTTAGGCACTCACTGAACTCTTTTTGAGAATCCGCATAATAAAATGCAAAGATCTCCATGCTTTCCCTACAACGAAATTTACTTGATTACGAAATTTACTTGATCTAGAATTACTTGATCTTGATTTACTTGAGCTAGAATATCCTGATATTCTAGCTCCTTTAATTACTTGCGGTTTAACTTTATTACAAGTATGCTTCGTGCTTGAAATTTCCATACCTAAATAAGTAGTTTTCATGACTTGGATTATTTTATTATATTTATATTTTTAAATATATTTTTATATATTATATTTTATATATTATATTTTATATATTATATATTTCGTATATTTGAAATTAGTAATGTAGATAATTTCGTTTCCGTCTCCCTAGTGTTCGGCGACAGCGGTGTTGACGGTGTCACTCCTGCGGCGAGCAGCCACATCAGCAGCTTCGCCTTCCAACCGCCAGGAGCGCCGTCGCCGCAACTGCCCGCGACGATCGTCTCCAAACTCCCGTTCGGCTCCACCAGCCGCTCGCCGTCCAGACCCCCCGAGGAATCGCGAGCGACCGTAGACTTCACAACGCTGCGGGGATCCGCAACGGTGAAAAGTGGCAACGCTGCCATGGCTTTCGGGGCGCCACCGCGTACGACCTCGGGGAAGTCCCGGGTCGATGTTGAGATGCGGCAACCTGCACAGAACTTCACAATGTCGCGGGAAATGGCGACCGGAAAAAGCGGCAACGCTGCCGCAGCGTTCGGCGCGCCATCTCGTGTGACTTCGGGGAAGTCCCGTGCCAATGATGAGAAAAGGCAACAACCCACACAGAACTTCACAATGTCGTGGGAAACGGCGACCCGAAAAAGCGGCAACGCTGCCGTGGTGTTCGGCGCGCCATCTCGTGTCACTTCGGCCAAGTCCCGTGTCGATGAGAATAAACGGCAACAATCCACACAGAACTTCACAACGTCGCGGGAAACGGCGACCGGCAAAAGCGGCAACGCTGTCGCGTCGATTGGCGCATCGCCGCGTGCGACCTCGGGGAAGTCCCGTCTCGATGAGGTGGAGCGGCAGCAGCATACTCGAGTACCACTTCAACAGGGTAAATAGCGACATGTCACTGCCAAGATGTTTGCCGCATTAACTCCTCTTGAAGATGAGTGTCATTCTCATTGCAGAGCGCAGGGAATGAAGGCTAGACAAATTCGTTTACGCTGACAATTTTAATTTCACGAGGGAAAACATTGTTTTCCAATATTGCCAACTACATTCGTTTCTACTTTTATTTTTAATTCAAGCATTTATGGAAAAGGAAAACTCAAAAACTCTGCACTACCTCCAATCCACTCAGTTTGTACTATTTCTTTGGCGGTCAATAAATCAATGAGATATCACCCCTATCAGATATTAATCAGATGCGTTGGAATAGTTAAATGTATTGTCGAATCTCTTTCAAGAATTGAATTTGATATTACTTTCATATTTATAGAAAAATTCTCTTATCTAATTAAGAAAGGAATTTGGTTTCACAAGAGCTCCTGTTACATTAAAGTACTAGATGTTTATTTATTAAAGTTCGCATTGAGTCGGTGGCAAACATTACAACTAGATTTACCATTACAAAACTATTACGAATAAACAAAACTATTACTATTCACAAGGATTAACAGCATTTCTTTGGATTCCAAGGTTACTTTAACTAAACAGTGCATCATTAATCTTTTCTTTCTGTTGTTTGTAAATTATCATAACCCCTCAACATTTTAATACAAGGAAGTATATAACCGCCGACCTGGATGGCCGAGGTGGCAAAGAGCGAGTACCTACTCAGCGCTTCGGTCCGCAGGGTCGCGGGTTCGAGTCCCGCCTTGGGCATGGCTGTTTGTCCCTTGACTTTGTGTGTGTTGTCGCGGAGGGCCTCGCGTTCTGCTGACCCCAGATCAGAGGAGCCCGCAAGTGTTTGTCTAGTGTATGGTCGAATATGCGTCCCTTCGGGACGTAAAGGGCAACCGGCTGTCGGCTGGATAAAAGCCCTAGGAAAAAAAGTATATAACCAAGTACAACGTATGTACCTTTGTTCCACGTAAACATTCAAACCACTGAAGTGATTGCTCTGAAAATTTGAACTAACAGGTTAGTGAAGTCGACAAAAAAAGAAAGGGCCTGGACTTGAAAAAGCACGAGCGAAACAATTCGAATTGTCCGGATCAGATTGGCGACAGGTTTGCCAAATTAACTTATCCGAATTACCGTGCCACGTACACTCAACACCCGATACACATGTGTTCCATTTAACAGTTTCTTGAACTGTTTCTGAAAGTAGTGGTGCTATTTGCGTCACTGCGTCATTCTTTTAGGCATGCCTTCTTCTATCCGTGAAAAGAAGTTAGAACGTGTTTTTTGAGAAAAGGTATTTTTTTAAATTGCCTACATGTCGCACCAAATTACACGAAAGCTACTAATTTTTGGGAAAAATTGAAAACTAATTTATTTAAAAAAACGCCTTTTGGGATCAGATTTTATTAAAGAAAAAATCGCTATTTTCAATATTGTAGGTGTAGTTCGACACCCAAAAATTGCACTTTTGCAATTAAAAGAAAACTGGACTCTCAAAGAATGAGACCTGCACCTTTTTCTTAAACGTTATTTAAGCCATCTGGAAACATATTCGGATCAAAAAATTTGAGAGAACCTTTTTTGAGAAAACTTTGAAAATGTTTTTTGAAGCTTCATGTAAAGGGCACTCAAAAAATCAAAATATCCTTTTGAAATTCCGAAAGCCTCAAGTTAATTCAGATCGATTGGGAAATATCAATTTTCAAGAAAATTGGCTGAACGGTGTAGGCACTAGAGTTGTCAAGAGACGGATGAACAATCAGACGTTTTGTCGTTAATCTAGTTTTAGGTAACAAAGGACCTACAAAAATTGATTCTAGCTACAACACGTGTTAGAGGATGATTTTCTGTTTTCAGAAGCAGGATTGTTTCACTTTCTCCTTACCAGGGCCCTGCAATGAGAATTTTTCTGTCGAAAATTCACCGTTTTTCGGTGCACGATTACCCAACTTTCTCTTCTTACGAAGTATCTTCGTAAGGGCCAGAAAGTAAATATACTGGCGTCGCATACGTCGTTGAGGTCACCTCCTGCGCCCCTGCTACAGGCCCGGTGGCGCTGGCAGCAGAGCGGGCGGTGGTGATCAGCGACGCCATGAAGCGTTGGGAGCAATGGAGGGTAGGCAAGACTCTTGCAAGTTCGAAAAACGTGAGTTTTATCCGAATCTGGCCGGCCGGTGATTTTCTTCAGGTAATGGGATCGTGATTAATGTTACAGGGACTCACACCCCTCTGGACTCCTTGTTGTACCCGTAATGTTCTACTTGTAGTATTTTACCCGACCGGGTAAACACGAGATCTTGCCTCAAATCTGTCAAAAAAAAACTCGACACGAACAAAACCCGTTGGTTTCCGATTTCCTTCGGGTTATGACTTCTTTTTTCTTCTTCTCCTTTTATGTAGGTTGCAAAATTGCTTTTCTTCACGTTTTATCCTGGAGTTTCACTAGGTAATGACAGCATGTCTACACTTCATATTTTCTGCGACCTTCCCGGATATCTCCTTCTTAGTGTTATCATATCCCTGACTATCTTCGCCAGTCCATTACCTTCTCATTTGTGTGAAGTGGCTTTTCCATTCTTTTTTCGTTCTTTTTTATTTGGTAATATCAGTTACATTTTACACTGGTGTCTTATATCCGGATTTCTGATCCTTTCACTCCTGATCATTCCTACTTTCGAGTGAAATATGTTCATTTCTGCTGATTGGTTTAGTTGTTTGGTTTTCTTAATGCCAGCACGTGTTTCAGCAACATACAAGGTGTGTCTCAAAAGTAATGCGCTGGATTTTTAAAAGCAAATTTATTAATCATACTCGTATAAGCACAGCAACTTAAAAATTCTTCAATGTATGACCCTTGTTCGTCGATGCATTTTTACCAACTCGACTTCCATGCTTCGTACGCTCCCACGAAGTCCTCGACGAAGTCTTTTATAGCCCTAGTCGTACTTGCTTCGGTATTGTCTAAAATCGTGAAATGCGTTACGTTCTTGACTCTTTTCAGCCGAAGGAATAAAAATAAGTCCGCTGGAGTAAGGTAGGGGCTCTTGGGCGGTTGTGGAAGCGTTACCACACCAATTCAGGTCTGGTAGTCTGCGAAAACGAAGGCAGTGTGGGCCGGCGCATTGCCGTGGTGAAGTTTCTACGACACGAAGGGCTCATCTTGGTTTGGACGCGGGTGACTCTGTAGTTCAGTCTTCAGAGCCCTTTTTTGTAGAACTAGGCGTCTACGGTGTGTCCAGAAGGTACGAACTCACTGTGCGCTATCCGCTTTGTCAAAAAAGGCAATCATCATCACTTTCACGCGCAGTAGAAATCGAAGGGCTGATTTTATTGGGACGCGGGTGACTCTGTTGTTCAGTCTCTGGAGCCCGTTTTTGTAGAACTAGGCGTCTACGGTGCGTCCAGGAACACACTGTGCACTGTTCCCTTTGTCAAAAAAGGCAATCATCATCACCTTTACGCGCAATATGCTCATGCGAGCTTTTTTGAGGCGCGGAGACGCTAATAAGGGCCAGTCCATGCTCTGCCTTGATTGTTTCCGGGTGGTACTCGAATATCCATGTATCGTACCCGATGATAACAACGTTCAAAATCTTAGAATGAAACATCTCAAACGTTTCCACCAGCGTCTTGTTCAGCTTCAAGCAAAACTTGATCTCGTACCTTTGATCCAAAGATTTCTCCATCGCAAGTACGACTGAAGTACTACACAGAAGCTCATAATCTGATACGTTCTAACCTCCCCAAGGCACGGAGACAACGGCTAGAAACCGTTGGAAAGCTTAACTTCCCCTTACTCTATTCAAACTAGTCTGGCCGCTCTCCGACTTATAGTCACATAAAAATGCGACACATTACGTTTGTGGCTAACCTTGTATGACAAAAATTTGTCTTACCGCTCGGGTTTCAGCTCCATATGTCGAAAGTGGAACCCCACCTGCAGTGGGCACTGGGTGGATCGAGTACCTCAGTACCCGCTGATGCCGATCGCAAGCTCGGAGAAAGAAAGATGGCTTCTCGCCAGGTTAGCACCCTGCCTGCGTAGAACAAAACTCCGCTCAGAGAACCATACAAAAACTCGGTTATGAGTTAATGGCTGAATTAATAAAGGCACACACACGCTAAGGATACGAAACCGAATTTACCCTTCAGGATAAACTCGAGAGGCTGTAGCAGTAAACCAGGGGGTAAAATTGCGATGAAGGTGTCTCGCCGGCTACTGATTTACTCCAGGTAATGAGATCTTAGTTGATTATACAAGGACACAAACGCCCCCCTTCCGAGTACGTGAGTATTACCCGTCCGGATAAACAGAAGCGTCAAGGCCGTAACTGAGAAATTTGTCACGAATGAAATCTGATTTTTTATATGAAATCTCTCCGACAATATATCGTCTCTTTTTGAATTCTCCTTATGACGTACTGACTGACGTACTGACTGACATACTGACTGACGTACTGACTGACGTACTGACTGACGTACTGACTGACGTACTGACTGACGTACTGACTGACGTACTGACTGACGTACTGACGTACACTGACGTACACGTATCAAATGACGTACACTGTGCGTAGTCTGCGGAGACCACTCCGGCGCTGCGAGCGGGCGCCGACCGCTGGGAGAAGGCGACGCACCCGCGGGCCAGCAACTGGCGCAGCTTCCAGTGGGCCGCCCCGCCCCCTCAGCGGCAGCCTCCGCCTCCCCCTACCGCTCCGCTCCCTCCACCCCCTCCGGCGCCGCCGCAGCCCACCCAGTTCACGCGCGATGGCAAGCGCTTCTACCTGACGCGCTCGCAGCCGCTGCGCCGCACCGTCAGCTCGGAGAGCCTGGAGAACCTGGCGGGTGTTGGATCCGGCGGTCCTACGTCATGCCTCGACTTCTTCCAGCCCCTCCCATCGATAAGGCACGTGTAAGGAAAGGCGTAAGACAAGACATTAATATTTCGTGTTTAATATTTTTCAGTTTCCCGAAAAGGAATCAGGTGGGCGGCCGAGACGGACGCTCTCTGGTTGGGGAAATGGAGGTCGGAGAGGTGGTCCCACGTTGTTCCTCGACATCTTCCAGCCCCCCTCTCTCGCCCAGGCACGTGAAAGGAAGGATGTAAGATGAGGCATTAATATTTTGTGTTTGGTATTTTTCAGTTCCGCGAAAATGCATCAGATGGGCAGCTGAGACGGAAGCTGTCTGGGTGGCGATAGGGAGGTAGGGATGATGGTCCCACGTCATGCCTCGACATCTTCCAGCCCTTCCCCTCTATCAGACGCGTGTAAAGAAGGGCAATTTTACGCAATTTTTTTCGTTTAATTTTGTCGGTTTGGGAAAAAAAGAATCAGCGGGCACGAGGTTTCGCTGAGGATATACAGGTGCGGAAGGTGGGACGACGTCATAACCAGTCTTCTTAGCCTTTCCTCTCCTGCAATCATGTGTAAGGAGAGGGTTGAATTGAGGCATTATTTTTTCACGCGCGATGGCAAGCGCTTCTACCTGACGCGCGCTCAGTCGCACCGTCAGTTCCCAGAGCCTGGAGAACGTGGCGGGTGGTGGGGCAGGCGGTCCCACGTCGTGCCTCGACTTCTTCCAGCCCCTCCCATCGATAAGGCACGTATAAAGAGGGACGTAAGATGAGGCATTATTATTTCGCGTTTAATATTTTTTTCGGCGGGGCGGCCGAGACGGGAGCTGCCTGGGTGGGGATATGGAGGTGGGGGAAGTGGTCCCTCGTCGTGCCTCAACAGCTTCCAGCCCTTCCCCTCGCCCAGGCACGTGTAAGGAAAGGGGAAAGATGAGGCAGTATTATTTTGCGTTTAATATTTTCCAGTTTCGCGAAAATGAATTAGCGGTTGGGCTGAGACGGGAGCTGTCTGGGTGGAGATATAGAGGTGCAGGAGGTGGTCGCACGTGGCGTCTCGATATCTTTCAGCTCCTCCCCTCCATAAGGCACGTGTAAGGGAGAGTACGAGTAGAGTCAAATTTTTTTCGTATTTAATTTTCTTCGAATCCGTGAAAAAGCATATGCTATCGCATTATTTTTTTGAATAATTTCGTTGATAACAAACTTTTGATTTTGATTGTTAATTACATTTTTACTTGAATTACAAGAGACTTGTGTATTATTCGTCAATATAACATAAAACAGCTTGAATTAACAATGACGCTTTCATCGTTAATAAGAAAAAAAGTTGTCTTTAGGCATTATTGATGATATGGTGTGATGGTCAGTCTGCTTACTTTGCCCGTCTAGATATCGTGGTCTCGGTTGATCCACGCGGAATAGGTGGCGAACAAAGCGGTTTGCAACAAGAATTTATGGGATTTTCCTCGCTGCCTCTTGTTCCACCATTGCTTATTCGTCATTGAAATCATCACTATCATCACGCATCCAACTTAGGTTTGGTCGAATATCTGTAGCACTGAGAATCACTACGTACTACGTTGCTGCTTTCGTAGTTAAGAGTAAGAATTGTAAAGCTACAGCGAAAACTGATTTTTTTGACGAAAACTCGCGTTGTGGGAGTTTGATACCATAAAATAGATAATTGTAGTCAATAAATTTCTTTAATAAGTTGTGAAGTCAGAATCCATTTCGGAGTCCTCATATACAAAAGCTGACTAGCGTGCATATGGTTTTGCCAGCAGCAGTAATCACTCGTCGGTTATTCGGAATCAGGGGACGAACGGAATTTTTTTCACTTTCGTTTGGTAATCAATAGGGCCCGGATAATTATGCACTAAAAAGACGGAAAATATGTACTTATATATGTATTATAATATACAGAAATATGTACTAACAAGTAAAAAATATGTAACATCAATTATCGTTATATCAATTTAATTTTAAAAAAATACTTTTATCTTAGCGTATATTGTTCTGTTTTATTAACATAAAGACCAATATTAAACATTAATCTCCTCATAATCCTATTATTTACTGCAATCACCGTAACAACAATAATGGCGCCTCATGATCTGGTGCGTGTAGTTTGTGGTGAAGGGTATCAAGGTCGAGGGAGACCCCTGAAAGATGCGAGGTGGCACAGCGATATCTCCTGCAAAATGCATAATTTTCAGAAACCAAATTTCCTTTCTGTTCTCTGGGATACTCGCGCTGAAAACTAACTCAACAGAAGCTACGAATTGCGTCATCACCTTGCCCCTTTATTTACAAAGCCGTCGGTATTTATGGACTGACTTATTTCAACGCAATGTAATAGCGGTATTTTAGAGAAGGGGCTTCAGAAAAATGTTTGACAATGCTGAATTGTTTGCCTGAAAGATTCCTTATCAAAACATACAGGAAAAATGAATAATTAAATACAAAAAATAAAACATTAATATGTAAAAATATGTTCTTTTGGGTAAAATATGTAAATATATGTACTTTCGGGTAAAATATGTAAAAATATGTACTAAAAAGTCGACGGCTTTTGGCACAAACCGATATGAAACGTGAATATATTGTTTATTCGACTTGACAGAGTTATGTTAGGAAAATATGTTATTATATAATTATCCGGGCCCTAGTAATCCATATTAGTCTCTAATGAATGAGACATCTTGGTCTTTTCTTATCTTGCGTACTTTTTTGGCTGCTTTTGAACGGTTTAATCTATTGGTAAAGTCTTTTCCAAGGAAAACCTTGCACAAACATTGTGATGACAGCCTGCTAAGGATTTCAGCTTTTAGTGCTCGTTCAGATCATGAAAAAAGATCACGAAAACCTATTCTTGCTTGGTGCAAAGAAAGAGTGGTGCAGCAATGTTTACGTTGCAACAACTCAAGCGAACATTCAGTAATAATACCGAATCTCAGGATAAGCAAAGTAATCGATGTTATCTTAAGGCTGGTAACTGCACAATGCAGAACAGTCAACCTACAGACCATTCGAACAAAAGTGCAAGATATTTATCTACTCTCGTGCTTACAAATCTGCACTGTGCAGCTTGTGGTCTCCTAAAGACGAGCCAGTGGAGGGCACTTGACCAGACCAACGCAACCTCTTGACGCCAGCCATTCACAATGCTCCCTTGCCACAGAATAGGCACCATACAGAAAGGAAAGCTACCCTCAATCCGTGCGCCAATATGAGGCGCATGGTCACCATATTGAAAGTGTGTAAACATGACCCTACATTTGTTGTATGAACGGTAGTGAAAGTGCCTTTCATTTCCGTTTTACTCTTTATATTTGGTGTGTGTATAACTAGCAAAAACATACGTAACCCGAGGGGACATTAGCTTCGTATAGGCAAATATTAACATCACATATAGGCAAATATTAATATATATTAATAAATAATAGAGATAAAAAGGTAAAGAATTATAAATACATACCTAGTAGTGTTGCAGAATGGCGCAAACTTTCTCGTATTAGTTTTCAATTTTTTTTTGATCTGAGTTAGTTTATCGGACTTGCCAAATAATAGAGCCAACTGTCATCTCCGACCAAAGAACATTTTTTTGAAATTTTCTCAATTCTTCGGTTTCCTAATAGGAGAAACCGAAATATTACTTTATGAATATTAAAGAAGAGTATAACATTGACCTGAATGACAATTTTCATTAAAAAGTGTGGAGCCGTTTTTAAGAATATATCGTTTAAGTGTTACTAAAAATTCGAAATTGAAGCTCTTTTTCACAGAAAATTTCCGGAGTACTTGATTTTAGTTTTCGGAAAACATTATTTGACGTAATTTAAAACACTTTAACTCACAAATGCAATAGTGTTTACAAATTGCTGGAAATGTGGATATTAACGGAGTGAGAGATATTTCAAAAATTACATTTCTGTAATTTTTGAAACAACAAAATAATGCACCGAAATGAATTTTATGGCATAATAAATTGAAATTAGCAATACCCGTTGGAAAAGTTAGAAGAAAAAATTTGTAGTCGTTTTTGAGAAAATGGCGTTTGAGCTGACTCTTGCGGTTCCTTTGTACAGTTTCAAGATGGCGGTCCGCGCTGGGCAGTGGCTCACTGAAGATCAAAGAAGCCGCCCTCTACTTCCCTTTCTGTGTAGTATCAATTCTGTACTTGCGGTTCCTTTGTACAGTTTCAAGATGGCGGTCCGCGCTGGGCAGTGGCTCACTGAAGATCAAAGGAGCCGCCCTCTACTTCCCTTTCTGTGTAGTATCAATTCTGTACTTGCGGTTCCTTTGTACATTTTCAAAATGGCGGTCCGCGCTGGGCAGTGGCTCACTGAAGATCAAAGGAGCCGCCCTCTACTTCCCTTTCTCTGTAGTATCTATTATGTACTTGCAGTTCCTTTGTACAGTTTCAAGATGGCGGTTCGCACTGGGCAGAGGCTCACTTAAGATAAAAGGAGCCGCCCTCTACTTTCCTTTCTCTGTAGTATCTATTATGTACTTGCGGTTCCTTGGTACAGTTTCAAGATGGCGGTCTGCGCCGCGCGGTGGCCTACTGAAGATCAAAGGAGCCGCCCTCTACTTCCCTTTCTGTGTAGTATCAATTCTGTACTTGCGGTTCCTTTGTACATTTTCAAAATGGCGGTCCGCGCTGAGCAGTGGCTCACTGAAGATCAAAGGAGCCGACCTCTACTTTTCTTTCTGTGTAGTTTCTATTCTGTACTTGCGGTTCCATTGTACAGTTTCAAGATGGCGGTCCGCGCTGAGCAGTGGCTCACTGAAGATCAAAGGAGCCGCCCTCTACTTCCCTTTCTCCGTAGTATCTACTGTACTGTAAATGTACTTGCAGTTCCTTTGTGCAGTTTCAAGATGGCGGGCCGCGCTGGGCAGTGGCTCACTGAAGACCAAAGGAGCCACTCTCTACTTTTCTTTCTGTGTAGTATCTATTATGTACTTACAGTTCCTTTGTACAGTTTCAAGATGGCGGTCCTCGCTGGGAAGTGGCTCACTGAAGATCAAAGGAGCCGCCCTCTACTTTTCTTTCTGTGTAGTATCTATTCTGTGCCCTTGCCATCCACAGACACATCCCTCCGGCTTGGAACATGCGCTTTGCGGTCCGCGGGAAGGGAAAACCCACAAGGGAACACCGCAAGGGAAAACCCGCGACGAAACGGGACAGCATAGAGAGCCTGCGACGGTTGGGAGTGGCAGACGCTTCCAAGTTCCGTTATCCGCAATCGATCAGCGTTCTGCCCTTCGTGGCCCACCCCTGCCGGAAAAACCCAAAGAAATCCAAATCCAAGAAACCTTGTAGAAAACCGAAGAAGAAAGCGAGTTTCTGCTGCGGCCCGACTGAGGACGATGAAGATGAAGACGAGTCACCATCTCCCCCTTGTCCTTCCCCTCCGCCGCGCCCTGTAATCATCAAACGGGTCCAGCGGGTGATCTGTCGGCCGGAGGTCGTGCAATGTGACGGGGGCGTGTCAAAGGTTCGGAGAAAACGGACGCACAACCGCACGGGTAAGCGGATGTGCCCCATGCCAATGCAATCCGACGGGAACGCGTTGGCGGCTTGGAGGACGGAGACCAAGGGACCGGGGAGGATGGAGCCACTGGCGGTGGCGAGGGCTGCTGCTGCGGCGGTGAAGGCGTTGGCCCAGGCGCAGATGGCGGAGCCCACTGAGGACGTCTCGAACGGCCAACGCAAGCATCCAAGCGACACCAGTTTGGAGCATGTCGTAGACGCCAGCAGCGCGGTCACCAAAGACGCGACGGCTTCTCAGAAGACATACCGGGTACGATGTTTTGATTGACTCTTCCGCTGGTGAAAATCGTAGAAGCCAGTAGCGCGGTAACCGTCGCCGAGACGGCGTTTCAGAAGACATACCGGGAACGATGTTTTGATTGACTCTTCCACTCGAGGAATTCCTAGTAGCCAGCAGCGCGGTCACCAAAGACGCGACGGCTTCTCAGAAGACATACCGGGTACGATGTTTTGATTGACTCTTCCGCTGGTGAAATCCGTAGAAGCCAGCAGCGCGGTAACCGTCGACGGGATGGCGTTTCAGAAGACATACCGGGTACGATGTTCAGATTGACACTTCTTCTCTTGAAATTCCTAGTAGACATACCGGACACAAGACATACCGGATACGATGTTTTGATTGACTCTTCCACTCGAGGAATTCCTAGTAGCCAGCAGCGCGGTCACCAAAAACGCGACGGCTTCTCAGAAGACATACCGGGTACGATGTTTTGATTGACTCTTCCGCTGGTGAAATTCGTAGAAGCCAGCAGCGCGGTAACCGTCGACGGGATGGCGTTTCAGAAGACATACCGGGTACGATGTTCTGATTGACACTTCTTCTCTTGAAATTCCTAGTAGACATACCGGACACAAGACATACCGGGTACGATGTTTTGATTGACTCTTCCACTGGTGAAATTCGTAGAAGCCAGTAGCGCGGTAACCGTCGACGAGACGGCGTTTCAGAAGACATACCGGGTACGATGTTCTGATTGACTCTTCCACTCGAGGAATTCCTAGTAGCCAGCAGCGCGGTCACCAAAGACGCGACGGCTTCTCAGAAGACATACCGGGTACGATGTTTTGATTGACTCTTCCGCTGGTGAAATTCGTAGAAGCCAGCAGCACGGTAACCGTCGACGGGATGGCGTTTCAGAAGACATACCGGGTACGATGTTCTGATTGACACTCCTTCTCTTGAAATTCCTAGTAGACATACCGGACACAAGACATACCGGGTACGATGTTTTGATTGACTCTTCCACTGGTGAAATTCGTAGAAGCCAGTAGCGCGGTAACCGTCAACGAGACGGCGTTTCAGAAAACATACCGGGTACGATGTTCTGATTGACTCTTCCACTCGAGGAATTCCTAGTAGCCAGCAGCGCGGTCACCAAAGACGCGACGGCTTCTCAGAAGACATACCGGGTACGATGTTTTGATTGACTCTTCCGCTGGTGAAATTCGTAGAAGCCAGCAGCGCGGTCACCGATGACGAGACGGCGTCTCTGAAGACATACCGGGTACGATGTTCTGATTAACACTTCTTCTCTTGAAATTCCTAGTAGACATACCGGACACAAGACATACCGGGTACGATGTTTTGATTGACTCTTCCACTGGTAAAATTCGTAGAAGCCAGTAGCGCGGTAACCGTCGACGAGACGGCGTTTCAGAAGACATACCGGGTACGATGTTCTGATTGACTCTTCCACTCGAGGAATTCCTAGTAGACATACCGGACACAGGCATACCGGGTACGATGTTTTGATTGACTCTTCCACTGGTGGAAATTCAGAAGCCAAGCCAGCTAGCGCGGTAACCGTCAACGAGACGGCGTTTCAGAAGACATACCGGGTACGATGTTCTGATTGACACTTCTTCTCTTGAAATTCTAGTAGACATACCGGACACAAGACATACCGGGTACGATGTTTTGATTGACTCTTCCACTGGTGAAATTCGTAGAAGCCAGTAGCGCGGTAACCGTCGACGGGATGGCGTTTCAGAAGACATACCGGGTACGATGTTCTGATTGACACTTCTTCTCTTGAAATTCCTAGTAGACATACCGGACACAAGACATACCGGGTACGATGTTTTAATTGACTCTTCCACTGGTGAAATTCGTAGAAGCCAGTAGCGCGGTAACCGTCGACGGGATGGCGTTTCAGAAGACATACCGGGTACGATGTTCTGATTGACACTTCTTCTCTTGAAATTCCTAGTAGACATACCGGACACAAGACATACCGGGTACGATGTTTTGATTGACTCTTCCACTGGTGAAATTCGTAGAAGCCAGTAGCGCGGTAACCGTCAACGAGACGGCGTTTCAGAAGACATAGCGGGTACGATGTTCTGATTGACTCTTCCACTCGAGGAATTCCTAGTAGGCGCTTCGGACACAAGACATACCGGGTACGATGTTTTGATTGACTCTTCCACCTGGTGAAATTCGTAGAAAGCCAGTAGCGCGGTAACCGTCGACGGGATGGCGTTTCAGAAGACATACCGGGTACGATGTTCTGATTGACACTCCTTCTCTTGAAATTCCTAGTAGACATACCGGACACAAGACATACCGGGTACGATGTTTTGATTGACTCTTCCACTGGTGAAATTCGTAGAAGCCAGTAGCGCGGTAACCGTCAACGAGACGGCGTTTCAGAAAACATACCGGGTACGATGTTCTGATTGACTCTTCCACTCGAGGAATTCCTAGTAGCCAGCAGCGCGGTCACCAAAGACGCGACGGCTTCTCAGAAGACATACCGGGTACGATGTTTTGATTGACTCTTCCGCTGGTGAAATTCGTAGAAGCCAGCAGCGCGGTAACCGTCGACGAGACGGCGTTTCAGAAGACATACCGGGTACGATGTTCTGATTGACACTTCTTCTCTTGAAATTCCTAGTAGACATACCGGACACAAGACATACCGGGTACGATGTGTTGATTGACTTTTCCACTGGTGAAATTCGTAGAAGCCAGTAGCGCGGTAACCGTCGACGGGATGGCGTTTCAGAAGACATACCGCGTACGATGTTCTGATTGACACTTCTTCTCTTGAAATTCCTAGTAGACATACCGGACACAAGACATACCGGGTACGATGTTTTGATTGACTCTTCCACTGGTGAAATTCGTAGAAGCCAGTAGCGCGGTAACCGTCGACGGGATGGCGTTTCAGAAGACATACCGGGTACGATGTTCTGTTTGACACTTCTTCTCTTGAAATTCCTAGTAGACATACCGGACACAAGACATACCGGGTACGATGTTTTGATTGACTCTTCCACTGGTGAAATTCGTAGAAGCCAGTAGCGCGGTAACCGTCGACGGGATGGCGTTTCAGAAGACATACCGGGTACGATGTTCTGATTGACACTTCTTCTCTTGAAATTCCTAGTAGACATACCGGACACAAGACATACCGGGTACGATGTGTTGATTGACTTTTCCACTGGTGAAATTCGTAGAAGCCAGTAGCGCGGTAACCGTCGACGGGATGGCGTTTCAGAAGACATACCGCGTACGATGTTCTGATTGACACTTCTTCTCTTGAAATTCCTAGTAGACATACCGGACACAAGACATACCGGGTACGATGTTTTGATTGACTCTTCCACTGGTGAAATTCGTAGAAGCCAGTAGCGCGGTAACCGTCGACGGGATGGCGTTTCAGAAGACATACCGGGTACGATGTTCTGATTGACACTTCTTCTCTTGAAATTCCTAGTAGACATACCGGACACAAGACATACCGGGTACGATGTTTTGATTGACTCTTCCACTGGTGAAATTCGTAGAAGCCAGTAGCGCGGTAACCGTCGACGGGATGGCGTTTCAGAAGACATACCGGGTACGATGTTCTGATTGACACTTCTTCTCTTGAAATTCCTAGTAGACATACCGGACACAAGACATACCGGGTACGATGTTTTGATTGACTCTTCCACTGGTGAAATTCCTAGAAGCCAGTAGCGCGGTAACCGTCGACGGGATGGCGTTTCAGAAGACATACCGGGTACGATGTTCTGATTGACACTTCTTCTCTTGAAATTCCTAGTAGACATACCGGACACAAGACATACCGGGTACGATGTTTTGATTGACTCTTCCACTGGTGAAATTCGTAGAAGCCAGTAGCGCGGTAACCGTCAACGAGACGGCGTTTCAGAAGACATAGCGGGTACGATGTTCTGATTGACTCTTCCACTCGAGGAATTCCTAGTAGCCAGCAGCGCGGTCACCAAAGACGCGACGGCTTCTCAGAAGACATACCGGGTACGATGTTCTGATTCACAGGCCAACAAAAAATAGGTTTCAGAAAACTTTTTAAATCTTGATAACTAATTTTTATGGTTTTGTGTGTGCTGAACTCTGTCTTGAACTCTGTTCGTTTCCATCACCCACAATTTAGTCACAATTTGGCTAAGTAACATAGGGAAAGTATGTTAAACATGCAATAAAAAGTAAAAGTAAACATCTTTTAAAAACCCAACAGAACTTTATTCGAGCACATAAATGGCTTTTCATTCTTCACATTACATTTACCAAGGCTTTACGTGTCCATTTACGTAAATTTTATGGTGCTGCTGTCAAATGTCACTCTGATGGTGAAACCGCCGTGCCTATCGATGCGCCGTAGTGGACGGGATAACGATGTAAAATATTGTACCAAAGCGTCTACTACCCTCTTTGTCGTCCTAGTACTTTCTGAATCTCATTTGGTTCTAGAGACTCAGAGTTGCATTTGTCTTGCATTAGAGAGTTAAAATGTGAACAAAAATGCTGGGTGATACGGCATTTTTAATGTAATTTTTGGAATCAACACACTTAAAACGATAAGAATTAGGTGAGTACACAGAAAACGTTTTTTGGTCGTTGATCAGTGGCTTTCCGTTTCTGGACGCGTCTGCTACTATGATCATTAGTCCCGTGAGTTTAGTGAATGTTACATTCTGGGAGGTGGCCGAGTTCATACTGCACTGGATGGTGAAATTCGACGCCGACCCTCACGTAGGCTTGCAGGGTGATACCGCCCAGACATAGTGATACCACTCTATTCGAGACAATCTCTGAGCTTTTGACTGATCTCCCGGCGTATACGACAATGTAGTGCAATCGTGTGGGCCAGGGAAAAGAGGGGTCAAGGATAAGGAAAGGCATATGGCGTGCTGTCCATTGTCCGATTGTTTAGGTACGCCTTCGGTACTCTTTTGGTACCGTTAGGAGAAAGCACTGGAAGATTTCGATTCAGAGCAGCAGGCCGCTGAAATTTTCTGGACAGGGGCTGAATTCGACATAGCTATCTATAACTAGTGTCGAAAATCCGCCACCGTTGGCACTCAAACCCCGGATCCTCCCAGTCAGCGAGGTGGCTTTGAGTACTGATGTTGCCCTGAGCCATTGCAGACAGTAGATGCAAAGTCTTATTTAAGGATTTTTAATATTCTAATTGTAAAATCGCTGAATAATCTATGTGAGGTGTAGTATGGGGGAATACAATCTTTTGCACGCTCACTACCATCTTTTACTGTAGTAAAAGATAAATTTTACTTTTACGTCGTTCAATTATGTAAAGTAAGTATTGACATTCCACTAATCATTGAGAATCGTTTCAGTAAATGTTTTGTTCCATTGTGTACAATAATGCTTTTAATATTGTATTATGTTTATCATTTTTAATTTATTTTACCAGTAATTTTTACGTGGAATAATATTTAAAATAAATTGGATCGAAATTTCATATTGATCCTATTTGACTAGCGCAGTGGTAGTGGTAAATGTAGAGGGAATATTTGACTAATGTTAAGATCAGATCGCAAGTTATTTTGTGTTTTATGTTGCTGCCGTGTGTCTGTCCTTAAAAACCACCTAATTATTTAGTTTGAAATGTCTAGTGAATCAGAGGAAGAGTTTTCCCCAGCTATCTAGGAAATTTCTTCCTAAAATTAACTCTGGTTCTTTTATAAATAAATAATGCCCTTACAGATATATACACAAAACACAATACACAAAAAATAGCGTATAAACCTCATTTACGAGATTGCTTTATTACATTCCTACAAATTCGAAAACTTGCTCGTTTATTAAAAACTAGTTGCATATTATACTATTCTACGAATTTGTCGTTTGGATTCACGTTAACGGATTTTCCTTCATTTCAAAGGTTAACAGCGACATCAGTTCATCTGAAACGAGCGTGCGATCTCAGCAGAAAGATGGTCACGAGATGTACACCTCAGAGGCTACGGAAACCCTGCAGAAGCACGAGGAGCCAACTTCGCCCCAAAGGCACGATTCCTACACGCGCAACCGCTCTAACAACCTCCGACAGGTGCGTACCTCCAGGTCCAAGGAAAGACATCACCAAGGTGATACACTCTGAGAAAGCGTTTCTTTTTCACAATTTCTTTTTACTTTCTCGTAGACATACGCATATACGGAGTAATATATATATATAGTATAGGGAAAGTAATGTAATGCTGCGGAAAATCGGTTTCGAGATTTCAACGGTAATACACGTTTTGGGGTCCCCTAAAATAGTGATTTTTTTAAACGTCGGTCCGTCTATCTGTTCGTCTGCCCCTCTGCCCGTCTGCCTCTCTATCCGTCTGCTCCTCTACCCGTCTGCCCATTGCCCGTCAGCCCTTCTGTCCGTCTGTCCGTCTGTCCGTCTGTCCGTCTGTCCGTCTGTCCGTCTGTCCGTCTGTCCGTCTGTCCGTCTGTCCGTCTGTCCGTCTGTCCGTCTGTCCGTCTGTCCGTCTGTCCGTCTGTCCGTCTGTCCGTCTGTCCGTCTGTCCGTCTGTCCGTCTGTCCGTCTGTCCGTCTGTCCGTCTGTCCGTCTGTCCGTCTGTCCGTCAGTCCGCCCGTCCGTCTGTTCGTCTGTCCGTCTTTCCGTCTTTCCGTCTTTCCGTCTTTCCGTCTTTCCGTTTTTCCGTCTTTCCGTCTGTCCGTCTGTCCGTCCGTGCGTCCGTGCGTCCGTGCGTCTACACTACTAGCGCCTAAATCATGCGTAGGACTTTTTCCAAATAGAAGAAACCTCTGTTTACCTGGCTCTAGTTTCTTAGTTACATCCATGGTGATAAAGGATCCACAATACTTCCCTCCCACGGGCGTGTGCAGATTACGACAGGGTGGGTTGGGACTGGACCTACACTTCCACGGTCCCTCAGTCAAATTTAGGGGAGATGTGGAGGTGATGAGGTTGAAGTTGATGTTCTTGATGATTTCGATTATGTTGATGATGACAATGATAATAATAATAATAATAATAATAATAATAATAATAATAATAATAATAATAATAATAATAGGATGGGATTGGGAAGGAAAGATCGCGCGTCGTCCGTGGCTCATTGTGTTGGATTGAGGTTATTTCTAATTTTCGACAGTTTGTTATAAACCATGGTGCTTTAGTAATGATTTAGAGAAAACGGTTTTGGATGGTTCGAGTTTTTATTCACAGAATTTAGCTGCTGCATAGCAGCATTGCATTGATATGTACTTGGTTTAGTGTAGGTTTGTTCTGGTAAATAGTGTGATTGGATTCTTGCGAAAGTATACACCGTCTTCTCTTCACATCTAATGTTTGCAATGTAATTTTTCTTAGAAACGCTTCGTTACGGCACAGCAGTTTCTTGACGGTTTCTCTTTTGTAATATCCAGAAAGTTATGCTTACAGCGAATCGAAGCGCTGAGTGTATTACTCAATATTGTCGAAGAAAACTTTTTTTTCAGAAGGAAACGACGTAAAACGAAAATTTGTGAAGGTGCGTAATTGGGATCATATCTTGACAGCTCGTATGAGCGCGAACTTGCAATCACGCCCGACATTATATTATCAGAACCATGGCGCGCCAGCCGGACGATAGAATTTGCTGTGCGCTCGCTGTTTGCAAATCACGTTAATCACTTCTCGCGTTTTCGAGTCTCAGAAATTCGCATAGAGTTACGGTTTAATACAAGCTACGACGAAATCGAAAAAATATTTAAAAAATACATTATACAGGAATAAATGCTACTGAGACCAAAACTGCAAAATAATTTATTGTGAAACCCTCTGGTTGTATCTTTTTTCAACAGACATGACTCTCTCGGTATACTGTTGACTAGGGAACTTATTTCCATGTTCTTACATGTTTTTACAGGAACTAGATAACTGCATACAATAATAGTTTTTAGAGTTTACGAGACATTCTGAATGAATTAGAACAATTTTTTACATATTTTTACATATTGTGGTATAATTTCATATTTTTACATATTTTACCTTTTACTATATATTTCGTTATATTTTAATTTATTTATACTTCGAAACGGAACGTTTCAGATGCGCGTCTGAAATATATGTCACGGAATCAACTTTCTTACAAATCAAATGAAATGCTGCTGCGCTTCTATGATCCATATATTCGCCATGATCCTCGTTCTCTCCCGTATCTTCGCCATGATTTGTCAAACTTACCCCCCACCCCCGCTTGCTGTGTGTTCGGAGTCGAAGATGATTTTGCGATGAGCGGAGTTTTCGGTGAACTAAAGTAATTTTAACCACGTGCTTGCTCATTTTTCAAACAGCACCTTCGTTAATCGATCGAAAAGTAGGAAATATATTTTATAGAAAATTGTCTAACAGCGGTGTTCAATGGGGTGTGGGGGTGGTATATTCCCTTTAACCCCATACCCCGGGATCCATCACTGGCTACACGCCACTACTATTCACTTGAACATCGGCTCCTCGTAAACATTGTAATATATACTACGAATGTGTTTTAATTTTCGAATAAAATTCTTATCTATGGTGAAGTCTACTGTACAATTACTTCTGTAGAGGTAGAACTTACTTTCAGCCACTCTAAATTCTTGTTAAGAATTATCGGCGAAATTCTATGCTCGAAAAATTACGCAAAAAATTAAAATTGTCGAAAAGTGAATATGACCATATTTGGATCTCTTTAAGAAGATTTTATTGAGAAAAAATTGGGGAGGTACCGCTTCTTCCGTTATAAAATCTTCTAGAATAAAATACTTCGTTCAATTACCAATGCCCCGTGGTATATAACTAATAAGCAACTTCATAGAGAACTAGACATAGAACCAATTGTAAATTACATTTCCTTTCTGTCATTCAAATTTCTTTTGCAACCTCCAAACAGACCCTTGCATCAGCCACTTTAATCTCTAAAAAAACAGATTTGCTCCTACAAGATTTGAAGTCCGTCTCCCAAAAGATCTGTTCCGTCCTCCATAACTTAGAGAAATTTTTGTCTCACGTCTCTCAATCTTGCTTTCTTCACAAAATTAACAACAATCATCATGGAGGTACCTAGTGGGAATGTCCTCAATCAAAAATAGTGTGTGAAAATTTACAGGTACTCGTAACATTGAGCCACTATCTGTTATAGTACATAGTTAAAAAAATACTCACCTGTAAAGTGGTAAGCCCACTGATCTTGTTAAATAAAAAAAAGCGTGCTTTACGCTTTCCGAGGTGAAAATATAAAAATAAATTATTGATTATTCCGGTTCCATTATTCCATTTCCATTATTCCAGTTATTTTAAAAGTTTTGAAAATATCCCAATGACTTTATGTAAGGTATCCTCCAACATTAAAATATCGATTTCAAATTCAAGGAGCTCCGACACGACGGTTTAGCCGCTAGCGTTGTTCTCAGGTGGATTAACGGTCAGGCGTTTTTTCATCAATCGATTTTTCGGTATCAAGGAGCCACAAAACATGTCTTCTGACTACACATCGTGTTAGATGAAGCACAAAAGAAGGAAGGGGACAAAATGGGACAAGAGAACAAAATAGGACAAAGGGACAAAAAAGGAAAAGGGGGACAAAATGGGAAAATGGGACAAGTGAACAAAACGGGACAAGGCGGACGCCAGGACAAAATGGAACAAGCGGACAAAAGGAGAAAAGGAGGCACGGAAAAGGGGACAAAGGGACAAATAAAACAAGTGGGACTAATGGGAAAAGCGGGACTAATGGGGCAAATGGGAGAAGTGGGACTAATGGGGCAAGTGGAACTAATAGGACAAGTGAGACTGATGGGACAAGTGAGACTGATGGGACAAGTGAGACTGATGGGACAAGTGGACTAACGGGACAAGTGGGACTTATTGGGACAAGTGCGACTAATGGGACAAGTGTGACTAATGGAACAAGTGTGACTAATGGGACAAGTGTGACTAATGGGACCAGTGTGACTAATGGGACCAGTGTGACTAATGGGACCAGTGTGACGAATGGGACCAGTGTGACGAATGGGACCAGTGTGACGAATGGGACCAGTGTGACGAATGGGACCAGTGTGACGAATGGGACCAGTGTGACGAATGGGACCAGTGTGACGAATGGGACCAGTGTGACGAATGGGACCAGTGTGACGAATGGGACAAATGGGACTAATGGGGCAAGAGGGACTAATGGGGCAAGTGGGACTAATGGGAAACGTGGGACTAATGGAGCACGTGGGACTAAAGAAACAAGTGGGACTAATGGGACAAGAGGGACTAATGGAAAATGGGGCCAGAAATGGGAAAGGGAGCAAAATGGCCAGATTTATCGAAAGATTTATGAGTACTGTTAAACGTAAATACCAAAACCAAATCCTCTCCTGTCGTGAACAGCGTGCGAATGTGCGGATGTGTGTGCAGGAGAGCCAGCGGCGGTGGCCGCCGCCCGCACAGCGGCCGGTGTCTCGCGTGCGAGCGGCCAGCATCCGCGCCGCCGCGGCCGGGAAGGCGGCCGCACGCGAGCTGCGGATGACCGCCCGCGACCGCCACGCCGGTTGCTTCGACTCGCCCCCCGGCAAGGAGGGTGCGTTTTGGCTTGGTCTTGGGGGGCATGGGTCTGGCACCACGTGCGGGGAAGTGATTGATTTGATTGGTTGATTTTTTTAGTGTTTCCGGGCGCGTCAACTGCTTTGGTCATTAGTCCCGTTAGTGTAGTGAATGTTTTTTCGCGGGAGATGGCGGTGATTTTCCCCCGCTGGACGGCGAGATCCGGCGCCGACCTACCATCGGCTAGTGGGGTTTCCCCCTAACCAGGACTCTCCCACCAGCGGGGCACCGCCCCAGCCGGGACAAGTTCTAAACTCCCGACCGGCCTCCCGGAATATGTGGTAGTGTAGTGCATGTTAGTGTGTGTGTAAGGGGAGAGGATAGGACAAGGAAGAGGAAGGAGAGATCGCGCGCGGTCCGTGGCCCGTTTGATAGGGTACTGCTCCGGCATTCGCCTGGTGTTGGTCGGAGAAACCACGGAAAACTACCGATCAGAGCAGCCGGCCGCTAGAATTCTCCCCCAGTGCGGGGAAGTGGAAGGACGGGAGGGGTAGAAGGTGCCCTCTGAACCGTTCCCTATTCTCTTAAAGGTCTAAGACGATTGGGAGGGAGCAATAAGAACGGGGGTGACCCCAGTCATGGCAAACGACAGTTTACGGGGGTAGTGTTACATAGGTAGCTGACTTAGCGCAGCCTCGCCAAGGTTCTCCGGAAGAGAGACTTTGCAGCGGCCGTCGGTTGGCGTCACTCGAAGTGCACAGCGATGAGAGGAGGGGGCGGGGAGTTGCTAGCAGGAACACGGAAGGTCGATCGGAACGGAGTGGGACGGAGGAATGCCGACAGAGTCAGTTAGGGCCGATCTGATCCGATAGAGGGGTGAAGGGAGGTCGGCAGGGCCAGTTTGGGCCGATCTGAACCGACTAGGGGTGAAGGGAGGTCGGCAGGGCCAATTCGGGCCGTTCTGAACTGACTAGGGGTGAAGGGAGGTCGGCAGGGCCAGTGTGGGCCGATTTGAACCGACGGAGAAGTGGAAGGTCCGTGCACCCGAGCGACGAGCTCACAAGTAGCATTCCTTCCCCCGCAAAGGCGAGGTCGAGCTGTTATACAGGCCTTTTCGGCTGAGACGCTCTTTTCGAAGAGGAGCTACGCAATTATGCTTTCGCGGGAGCCAGCTGTCTGCGGCCACGCGACAACTTTTTCGCTCGTTTGTGTGCAACGGTTCGAAGTATACTTCGGTTTTTCTAACGAGGCATCTGAGGGTAGTATCTCCAAGATGGAATATGACACAGCTTTTCGTGTCTTTCTCGGTCGTGCCGCTAGAGTTGCTTGATCTGCAGCACTGCTTGATACAGTCGCGATAATGCGACATCTTGAGGCAAGACCGATAAAGACGCAGAAAGTCGTGCCGTATTGCACCTTGGAGATACTACCCTCAGATGCCACGTTAGACAAACCGAAGTATAGTCGTAGGGTGACAGTAAAAGTGAGTGTTTGTGGGAGGTTTGTCTCCTTGAGATGAAACGTGGTATTTTTGTGGTACGTTGTTATTTTGCTAGAAATTCGGTTGGTAAATCTTCGCCGAGATAAACGACAGAACAAGTCCACAGTTTTAAATTATAACGTATTATTAATACACTTTTTATCGCAATTATTCCTCCGAATACATTTGTATGCCTTGGTACATTTCTGAAATAAGAGTTGATTGATTGGTGATTCCGGATATGTCAGCTCCTAAGGCCATTAGTGCCGTAATTGAAGTGCTTGTTCTTTCCTCGGGGGTGGCGGGGATTTCCCCCCCGCTGGATGGCGAGATCCAGCGACGACCTTAAGTTGGCTAGCAGGGTTTTCCGCAACCAGGTATCTCCCACCAGCAGGGTACTGCCCCAGCCGGGACAAGCTCTAAGCTCCCGACCGGTCTCCCTGCATGTGTGGTAGTGTAGTGCATGTTAGTGAAGTGTGCGTAAGGGGTGAGGATTGAGCAAGGAGGAGGAAGGAAAGATTGCACGCGGTCCGTGGCTCTTTTGTTAGGGTACTGCTCCAGCATTTGTTTGGTGTTGATCGGAGAAACCACAGATAACTACCGATCAGAACAGCCGGTCGTTAGAATTCTCCTCCAGACAGCGACTGAATTCGACCTAGCTGTCAAGCTAGTGCCCTCAGAACATAAACATGTAATTTTTACATAATTATGAGCATACTTTAATACATTTTTGCTGATTTCATCGATTTAAATATGGTATTTGCTTCAAATAATTTTTACGAGATGCAACAAATGTTCTCCACAGATTCCTGAATAGCTTTTTCGATTTCTTCTCTCAAGATTTGTAATGTCAGCCGTTGTGAGTATATAATGTAAGGTTCCTATGATGCTTATCAGAACCATTGTCAGTTCGCCCTATTTTGAGATAACTACAGGCAGAGATAATAAAGACAGTCCAAACTAAAAGTTTTCAAGCTGAGTTCACTTGAACGAAAGAATGAAGCCTTAATTACGTCAGTAACATATCCAACTGTTTGAGTTGTTTATTCATACTGGTTTTGATATTATATTTACGTCATTTCCCTTTGCTTTTAGAAAATTTTAAAAAATTAAGACCATTTAATTGATCATTTTTGGCGATATTTTAGGTCATCAAAATCCGCCTCCAGTGATTTATAATCAAACTTTTAACTCAAACTGTCTTAAAAGGAATTTTCTGGACTAGTACTGTTTTCCACCCTCCCATTCAATTGACTGTGTAATCATCGATTCTGCTAGACCCACGTTTTATGCACAGCCACATAGCCGATCACCATCCATATTCTTCGCACAGTCAAATACGCGTGACGTCAGACAATTGATGTCCATTTTTCCAGCTACAAAACTTAACTTAAGGATTCTAAAATTAACTCTGGTTCTTGTATAAATTTATAATGCTGTTACACAAAAATAGCGTATAAAACTAATTTATAAGAATGCTTTATTGCATTCGTACAAATTTAAAAACTTGCCCCGAACATCGCTTGTTTTCAAAACATTTACTTACGCAGTAAATCTTAAGATTAGAAATTAGTTGCATGATACACTATTTCACGATTGAGTAATGATCGATTCCGTTAGATCCACGCAGCCCGGTCGCGAGAGGGGGTCGAAGCCCGGACTCCGGCCCTAGAAGAAAGTCCTCCTCCAAGGAAAAATCGTCCTGCAAGGAAAAATCGTCCTGCAAGGAAGAAAAGGACTATTGCAGGGATTGCTATCGGCGCCAGCAGCGCTGCACTCCGACCTTCATCGTGGAGTGCACCTCCTCGCAGCACAACATCAAACGCCAGCGGCCCAGCATCTGCAGCCTCAAAGGTGCCCATTTAGCTCACTCTTGATCGCGCGGTTTCTCTCTCAACGTTCTCTTACTCATTTACTAGTTCACTCGCTCCCTCACTCACTCACACATTTACTTATTCTCTCACTCACGTACACGCACTCACACATTCTCACTCTGTTACGCACACACTCACTTATTCTCACTCTGTTACTCACACACTCACTTATTCTCAAGCTGTTACTCACACACTCCCTTATTCTCTCAATCACACACACACTCACACATTCTCACTCACTCACACATTTACTTATTCTCTCACTCACACACGCACTCACACATTCTCACTCTCTTACTCACTCACTTATTCTCTCAATCACACTTTCAACCACTCACACACTCTCAATCACACACACACTCACTCACACATTCTCACTCACTCACTCACACATTTACTTATTCTCTAACTCACACTTACACGCACGCACTCATTCTCACTCTATTACTCACACACTCACTTATTCTCTCAATCACACTTACACCCACTCACACTCTCACTCACCCGCTCACATTCGCACACACACACACACACACACACACACATACTAGCTCAGCCAGTCTCTTCTGATTCATCTACTCGTTCATGCAATCACTCTCACAATCATTCTCTCACTCATTTATTCGTTTACGCTCTTACTGATCACTCGCACGTTTACTAGTACAATCGCTCGCTCGCTAACTCACTCACTGTCTCAATGTGTCACTTACTCATTCACCAGTTCACGCACTCATACATTCTCTTACTCTCTCACTCACACTTGGAGGCACTCACAAATTCTCACTTACCCGCTCACTTTCACACACAGTAGATCAGTCACACACTTCTGACTTATCTCTTCATTCATACAATCACTATACACTCAATCTTTCACTCATTTATTCGCTTACTTACTGACTGATTACTCGCACTCTTTACTCTCTCGCCCGTCTGTCACTCACTAACTCAATCATTCACTCACTCATTTATGGTTTTCTCGAAATTGACGATTCCTTTTCCCGAAATTGTTAAACTTTTGAGCTTATTCGATCAATCATTCACTCACTCGTACACTCATTCATTTATTCGCTTACTTACTGATCACTCGCACATTTACTCTCGCTCGCTCGCTCACTCACTCTCTCACTCATTCACTCACTCATCTATGGTTTTCGCGAAATTGTTGACCCTTTGAGCGCATTCGATCAATCACTTACTCACTCGTTTATGGACTCACACGCACACTCACTTATTCTTTCACTATGATATTCTTTCTTCTATCTATTCTTTCACACTGATATTCATTCACTCGTCCTTACACGCACACTCATTCACACGATCACATAGATTCACACGAGCGTAGACACTTCTAATCACTCTCACACTCACTATTTCTCTCATTTATTCACTTACTGACTGATCACTCGGTCATTAATTCGCTAGTTCACTTGCTTGCTCGCTCATTCACTCTCTCACTTACCCACTCACAAATGTTGCTTCGGTGTCGGTGACACGACGTCGATATAAGATTTAAAAGTTTTGTTTGTTTACACGAGTATGTTAATTGATTTTCACCTCTTCCTACGCTAACACAACGCTGTATTACGCCTTTTGTACACATTTCATATCTCTCCCTCTTGTATATAAAGTTAAAAATATAATTGAAATTGAAATACTGATGATTCTTTTTCTCCGCGTTTTGAAAAAAATAAAACGAAATTCATATGAAATCGTCTACAAAATTGTTTATCCTTTTCGTGAAATTATTGACAGTTTTTGTAAAATTGTTGGCGGTTCTTGCGAAAATGTAAATTCCTTTTCCTGAAATGGTTGATCTTTCCGCAAAACGGTTAACCTTTTCGGGAAATGGTTAATCCTTTTTCGCGAAGTGTAAAAGGTAACGCGAAAAAAATGATACCTCTGCTAATAAACAACTGTGCAGTCCAACAGTTTCCTCTGCTCTCTCGGCCAGGTGCGCACTCGAACACGTGCGGTGGGGTGCGTCTCGAAGGTGTCTTTTTCACCCACTCTCTCGCTCGGTCGCTTGTTCACTTCTGCGATCACTCATTCACTTGATCGTTATCTCAATCGTTTACGCACTCGTTCATTCACTAACTCACCCTGATACTGATTCACATGAACTCTTACACACTCACTCATGCTCTCTCTCTCTCTCTCTCTCTCTCTCTCTCTCTCTCTCTCTCACACACACACACACACACACACACACACACACAAACTTACTCACTTCTGACTTATCGTTGCTTTCATAAAATGACTCTCACACTAACTCTCTCACTTATTTATCACAGATGATTCTTTTTCTTCCATTGTAAAAAAACAGCGAAATTCACGCAAAATTGTCCCCAATGTTTTCGAAATTGTCGATAGTTTCCGCGAAATTGTTGATTCCTTTTCCCGAAATTGTTGACCTTTCCGCGAAATGGTTGTTCCTTTTTCGCGAAGTATAAGTCACCTCTGATTCATTTATTCATTTATACAATCGATCTCCCACTCTCTGAATCATTTATCACTAATGATTCTTTTTCTCATATTTTAGAAAAAAGTAAAGCAAAATTTACGTAAAATCGTCTACAATTTTTGCAAAATTATTGTCTGTTTTTGTTAAATTATTGACGGTTTTCGAGAAATTGTTGACGGTTTTCGCGAAATTGTTGATTCCTTTCCCGAAAATGTCAACCTTTCCGGGTATTGCTTGCTTCTTTTTCGCGAAGTATTAAAGGTAATGCGAAAACGTCTACGTCGATTACGTCAGATTTTACGTCAATTTCTGACCATCCACTGTGTTACGACTCTGCTGATAATCCACCGTGCGCTCGAGCCGTTCCCTCTGCTCTGTCCCGGCCAGGCGCGCGCTCGGGCTCGTGCAGTGTGGGGCGGTGGCAGTCTCAAACGTGTGGTTTTCACTCACTCTCGATCGGTCGCTTGCTCACTTGCTCAATCTCTCAGTCGTTCACGAAGTCGTTCATTCACTTACTCACTTATTTTTTTGCTAACCCTGATACTCATTCACTTGGATTCTTACATACTCCCTCATGCGCCGGCATAAAGACACACACACACAGACAGTTTAACTTACCTCACATTGCTTAGTCACTTCTAATTCATTTATTCATTTATACAATCAACCTCCCACTCTCTGAATAATTTATCACTAACTTTTTCTGCTATTTTAGAAGAAAGTAAACAAAATTTACGTAAAATCGTCTACAATTTTTGGCAAAATAATTGATGGTTTTTGTGAAACTATTGACCGTTTTAGAGAAATTGTTGACGGCTTTCGCGAAATTGTTGATTCCTTTCCCGAAATTGTTAACCTTCCCGGGTATTGCTTGCTCCGTTTTCACGAAGTATAACAGGTAACGCGAAAAAAACAACGCCTCTGCTGATAATCCACTCGGCACTCGAGCCATTTCCTCTGCTCTTTCGGCCAGCCGCGCGCTCGAGCACATGCAGCACGAGGCGGCGGCGGTCAAAGGTGACGCTTTCACTCACTCTCTCGCCCTGTCGCTTGCTCACTTGCTCAATCTCTCAGTCGTTCACGCACTCGTTCATTCACTAACTCTTTTATTTTCTCAGTCACTCTTATACTCATTCAATTGCATTCTTACACACTCCCTCATGTGCCCCCCCCCCATACACATATACACACACACACACACACTCACTATCTTCTAACTCATTCTACTTCTTCATACAATGACTTTCACACTCACTCTCTCACACAAAATTTAAAGTAGATTCTTTTTTCGCGATTGTAGAAAAAGATAAGGCAAAATTTACGCTAAAAGTGTCTACAACTTTTCGACGATTTTCCTGAAGTTGTTGATTCTCTTTTGCAAAATTGTCGACCGTTCCGCGAATCGCTTGCTCCTTTTCCGTAAAGTATAAAAGATGACGTCGATTACGTCATTATACGTCAAAGGTACGTGGTCCATTACGTAAAAGGTAACGTCAAAAAACTCTACGTCGATTACGTCAGACTTTACGTGAATTTGTGATAATCCACAGTGTTACGTCTCTGCTAATAATCCACCGTTCGCTCGAGCCGTTTCTTCTGCTCTGTCCCGGCCAGGCGCGCGCTCGGGCACGTGCAACGCGGGGCGGCGGGGGCGGACCGGGAGCGCGCGCTGGGCCTTCTGCAAACAGCCGAAGCGCTCGCCCAAGAGACAGTCTTTCCTCAAGGAGCGCTGCAAGGACTGCAAGCAGCGCATGGTCCCACTCAGCAGCTCCTCCTCCGAAGACTCGTACTGCGAGGACTCCGACGACTCCTCTTCCAGCGATCACTGCCGCCGCCGCCGGCGACGACGACGGTGTGGAGGGAAGGCCGAAAAGAAAGACAGAGGACGGGGAGGGGTAAGCGTCTCCTATAATATTTCAGTAGTATATACCTTTCGCGCCTCTCACACGCAACCACCGGAAGCGGTAGCTCAGTGCATCAACTGATGTCACTGCAGCGCCTCTAACCGGGAGGTCCTAGGTTTCTCACTCCCCACGGCGGAGGATTTTCGACACTAGCTTCTCAGCTAGGTCGAATTCAGTCGCTGTCTGGAGGAGAATTCTAGCGGCCGGCTGCTCTGATCGGTAGTTTTCCGTGGTTTCTCCGATCAACACTAGGCGAATGCCGGAGCAGTACCCTACCAAACGGGCCACGGACCGCGCGCGATCTGTCCTTCCTCTTCCTTGTCCTCTCCCCATACACACACACACTTACACTAACACGCACTACACTACCACATATTCCGGGAGACCGGTCGGGAACTTAGAGCTTGCCCCGGCTGGGGCGGTACCCCGCTGGTGGGAGAGTCCTGGTTAGGGGGAAACCCCACTAGCCGACGGTAAGTTGGCGCCGGATCTCGCCATCCAGCGGGGGAAGATCCCCGCCATCTCACGAGAACAAAACACGCACTACACTTACGGGACTAATGACCGAAGCAGTTGACGCGCCCGGAAACACGAAAATATCAACCAACGAAACCAACACACGCAACCAATCTTTATAAATGATGTAAAGAAAGAGAATTTCATGGAGACGAGGTAAATTGCATTTTGAATTTTAAAACATGAAGGATTTGTTAAAAAACGCGCGTAAATATTAATGTCAAATGCAACCCGCAACGCTTGGTCGCATTTTTTAATCTTTACCAGTGCAAAGCATATCTGAACATTGCCTGTGCACAGCAAACTGCACAGAATGTCTTTGATAATGTCAACAATACTACACGTATAATAGTCAAACTTATACAGATATAATAGTTATTAAACAAACAAAGTTTATTTAGACTATTTTATGATGTTATAAGTAAAGGGGCAACTTTCAAAACTTTATTTACAACAGCTCTGGATTATTTTGTTTATTTCATTAAATTAACCGACTGGTAGGCTTTGAATCTCTTTATTTCAACAAAACTGACTTTCAATTTTTTATTGATTTGTCATAAGCATCAAGCATTGAAAGTATTTTATATTTAAAATTTCCTGTATTCTAGGATAAAAAGAATAGAAGAACTGACATTTCTTTATTTCGTAATACCACCTGAGTTAGTGTTATTCAGTGTTTAGTGCACTGTTGTTGACATATTAACAATCTTTTCGATAGAAGGGTGAACTATTATTTGTCGTCAGAAGAACACAAAGCGTAAATCCGTTTCATCTTGTGCGTGTACACCCCTTTCTGGATTTTAAGGGGAAATGAGAGAGGAGTCAGTGAAAGTTGCCCGTGCCCTTATAAGGGCCAGGCTCCCCAGGCGGGCAAGTAGCTCGTTTGGGTGCGGCTTGACGTGCCTGCTTTATAGGCTCCCACAAACCGACGCGGTAGATCCGCAGCGGGTGCGGCGCGGAAAGTTCCGAGCTAGACGAAGCCGAGGAATTCGCGGGACCGTTCACACCAGAGCATCAATTATGAGTCAGTGTTTGGTGACGGTTGGTAAGGTCGCTCGACTCATAGGGAATCGAAAACTCCCGAACACGGGCATACTTCCACGAAACTCGAGCTGCAGCGGAATAAACGCGTCTGACTGCGTTACAAATGTCGCCACCGATTAAACGTTGCCAAACCGTTGCCGCGACTCTCGCCTGCCGCGCAGGTCTGAACGTGCTCATAAGGCAACACGTGACGCGAAACTTCCGCTGCGGCCAGTCCGCATTGGCTGCGGATCTTCCGCGTCAGTCTGTGGGAGCTTTAGGGCGGCTCCATACATTCGGCATTCGCCGAGCAACGAGCTATCGATCACCCAATCCCGAACAGCTGATGTGTTCGGCGAATGTTCGCTCCCTTTGATATGCTCAAAACACCAACACGTGGTGGGTAGGGCGAACACCGAACGTTCGTTACTCGCCAAATAGCAAGCAACTCATCCACACTACTCGGGATTCGGCGAGCGGTTGCTCGCTGTTCGCCGAATAACGAATGTGTGGAGCCGCCTTTACGCTTTCCTACAGTGCTGCCAACTCTGACGCAACATTGGTCACGTGTGTAGGACCGAGAGCGGAGCGCCGGCCATGGCAAGGACAATGGCAAGGGCAATGGCAAAGGTAATGGCAAAGGTAATGGCAAGGACAATCGCAAGGGCAATGGCAAAGACAATGGCGAGGGCAATGGCAAGAACAAGGGAGGAGGCAAATCAAGCCCGAAAGGGTCGCACAGCTCGTCCCGCAAGCGATCCAAGGGCCGACACCACCGGGATGCGCGGGACTCGCCGCCGTCTCCGTCGCCGTCTCCGTCGCCCTCTCCGTCGCCCTCTCCGTCGCCCCCGCCGTCGCCTCCGCCGTCGGCCCCGCCATCGGCTCCGCCGTCGCCCACGCCGTCACCCTCTCCGTCGCCCCCGCCGACGCCCCCGCCGTCGCCCCCGCGGTCGCCCCCGCCGTCGCCCCCGCGCTCCCGCACGCGCCCTCACGCGCGCCCGGACGCACGCGCGCGCCGACGCAAGGACGGCACCGGCGGAGAGGGCGGCGGCAGCGTCAAGGGGCCCGGGCGTGGATGGCGCAACGGCAGTCGCCGTGACGACAGGTGAGCACAAGGCTTCAAGTTAGGAAACTAAACAGCAAGGAATTTGAGAAGTACAGTCGACTCCGGGTATAGTGAACTCGGCTGAACTCGGGTATAGTGAACTCGGGTATAGTGAACTCGGGTATAGTGAACTCGGGTATAGTGAACTCGGGTATATACTCGGGTATAGTGAACTCGGGTATAGTGAACTCGGGTATAGTGAACTCGGGTATAGTGAACTCGGGTATAGTGAACTCGGGTATAGTGAACTCGGGTAGTCGGGTATAGTGAACTCGGGTATAGTGAACTCGGGTATAGTGAACTCGGGTATAGTGAACTCGGGTATAGTGAATTCGGGTATAGTGAACTCGGGTATATTGGACTCGGGTATAGTGAACTCGGGTATAGTGAACTCGGGTATAGAACTCGGGTATAGTGGACTCGGGTATAGTGAACTCGGGTATAGCAAACTCGGGTATAGCGGACTCGGGTATAGTGGACTCGGGAACTCGGGTATAGTGAACTCGGGTATAGTGACTCGGGTATAGTGAACTCGGGTATAGTGAACTCGGGTATAGTGAACTCGGGTATAGTGAACTCGGGTATAGTGAACTCGGGTATAGTGAACTCGGTATAGTGAACCCTCGGTTATAACAAGCTTGAGTCACTGATCCCGTTTCACTTACATTACAAATAAGCACAAGAAACCTCGGTTGTAGTGAACTTAAACCTCGGCTATAATGAACGTAGGAAATTCGTCCCGGAAATTAATGGGGTCTCGTATGTTATACGGCCACTAAAAGGGCCTCCGGAGAGTGCGACGGTGTTCCAACAATGCAAGAGGCATTGAACGGTATCAAGGCTGCATTGCGATACTTAAAAGGCAGAAGGCAATTCAGAATCAAGTATGGAGAGAGTACGAACTGAACTCAAATGCGAGGCTTGGAGTTAGGAAACAAAACAGCAAGGAATTCGAGAAGTCCAGTTGACTCCGGTTATAGTGAACTCGGATATAGTGAATTCTCGGCTATAACGAACTCGAGTCACTGGTCCCGTTTCACTTACATTACAAATAAGCATAAGAAGATTCGGTTACAGTGAATCTAAATCTCGGCTTTCGTGTACGTACGAAATACAACGTGCTGGAAGTTAATTGGAGCTCGTATGTTGTTCGGCCACTAAAGAGCCTTCGGAGAGTGGGACGGTGTTCCAACGATACAAGAGGCATTGAAAGGTGTCGAGGCTGCATTACGATACTTAAAAGACAGAGGGCAATGCAGAATCAAGTATGGAGAGAGTACGAACTCTGGAGAAGGATCTACAGAAATTACCAATGAAAGTTGAACGAAGCAAACAATTGAAAATAATTGATTTTTTAAAGACAAATAAAGATGTTCAAAATTTGAGTTCGTGCTATTAATGAATTTTGCTATATCTCCATGTTAATAAAATCATTAATTGTGGAGAAATTCCATTTAATTTTGACATCATCGGATATAGTGAACCAAACATTTTAGTCCCCAAAAGTTCACAATATCCGGAGTCGACTGTTTATAAACAGATTATTAACTGGCGGATTTCGATGATTTAAAGCATCGCCAAAATGATCAATAAAATGCTATTAAAATATAATAATACCCTAAAAGTAAAAAGAAATGACGTAAAAATATGATAAAACACACTTCTGATGTACATTCCAAGCTGTTGGATATACAACATCCATCAAATAACATATATTACTGATGTAATGCAAGCTCGTTTATTTCGTTCAAGTGAACGCAGCTCACAAACTTGTGGTTTGGACTGTTCTTTACCAGGAAATATCTGTCTTTATTTATCGCGAAACCGGCTGAACCGACAATGGCATTGATAGGCGTCACCGCAGCCTCAGATGACATACTCGCCAGGACTGAAATTATAATTTTTGAGCAAAGAAATCGAATTTCAGAGCAGCCGGCCACTGGAATTCTCCTCCAGACAGGACTGAATTCGACCTAGCTGAAAAGCTAGTGTCGAAAATCCTGCCGCCGTCAGGACTCGAACCTAGGACCTCCCGGTCAGAGGCGCTGCAGTGACATCAATTGATGCACTGAGCTACCTCTCCCGGTAGTAATTCTGTGAAGAACACGTGTTACATTTAGTAAATATTATTTGAAGCATGTACCATTACAATGATATTAAAATCGATGAATTCCGCGAGAAAGGTTTGCAAGCTTAATTCACTCGGACGAAAGGAAGAAGTCTCGATTACTCAGTAACATATCCAACAGCTAGAGTAGTTCATCTGAACCGATTTTGAAAAAAACATTTACGTCATTCTAAGAGCATTTTATTGATAATATTTTGTGATGTTTAAGGTCATCGAAATTCACCCCCTATCCATAAGTACGTATATCAACTTTTTACATTCTCGCCTTACCATCTTCACAGTAAAGAGAAAATACTGCCATCGTGCGGCGAAAAACTGTGGTTTTCCGATAGAAAATTTTTTTATTGGTAATGAAAAAGTGTTTTCCTATATGTAGTAAATTACATCCTCTAAAACGTTTTGTTGTCAACATTTACTTTTCGTGTGTCCTTCACATCGAAAAATCAATTGATGGCAAAAGTCTCTCTGTCAGTCCGTGCGTCCACTAATTTTTAAAGTATTCTCTACGGTAACCGTGGAAGTTTAATAAAAAAATTGGAGCCATTATCAAAATTGAAAATATTGAGTATTAATGAAAAGTGCACGAAAAATGAAAATATTCATTTCAATCTCGCAAGATTTCGAGTGTGTTCAGATTGATGGGTTAATATTGTCGCGAATTTTTAGGAGAGAGGGAAATCCTATACCTACTCATGGCAGGAGAAGGTAGGGGAAGAAGCGGAGAGTCCTTTTTTGCTTGCTCAATATGAATCAGTATGAATTGTTGCTATGAAAAAGTATGCGCTTTTATATCACAGATGAGTTATTAAACTTGTGTTTTCACCACAAAAAATAATCAACAATTTACTACAACCCTCTCAAATATCGAATTTTCAAAAATTTGCATTTGGCCTCCCTTACTCTCACATGCGAGTAAAGTGAGTTACTAAATAAATATTAAGCAAAATGAACAAATTATTACTTCAGACAGTATTTATTTTGTTTACAATAATTGTAGGCGTCTAAAGTAATGTGATTCCCAAGGTTCTCCAAGATCTGGGCTCCGGGCAGTTGGTCAAGTAAGGTTTTAAAGGGATTGAGCCATTCTATGAATTCTTCATCCGTCCAGCCATTCATGCTACGTGTGCAAATAGCACCAGGAGGTATTTAAACTCATTCAAATCAATAAATTATTTTATTTGGGATAATGACAGTTGCGCTGCAATATTGAGAAACACTGTCCACCATTACCTCACTAGCACATTTTCATCATAAGTACTCATAAACTTTTATAGAATGTTTAAAATTAATTGCAATTGATGTCAAATGATTTGCTGAAGTACTTCCCTTCCAAAAAATTTTAATTCATCCAGAAATATTCAAGTTTACGAGAGTAAGAACTCATTTTCTGAGAGCACTTTCTGACATCAACCACTCACTTTCCTAGTACGATCGCAGTAATTGTCGATGTAAGCTTTCTTTGGCTACCGCGATCAACTGACTATAGTTATCATGACTAATGGAAGGTCGATGTATATGTTTCTGCTTTTTAATAAGGTTTGATTACAATGTTTATCGATAATTTACCACTGACTCCCATTACCGCTTGACTTCTATTATCCCTGCTTCCCCTTTAAGATACCCAAAGCTCAAAACAGTCAGTTTTTAGACTAGACTTACACGCCCGAGGCAGGTCATTTATTATACTTACACGTCCGAAGCAGCGTGGACCTTGGCGAGAGAGTCGGCGTGACATTACTATTGAGGGGCATCGTCGACCAACGACGCAACACTAGAAGGCGCAACACTAGAAGGCGCAACACTAGAAGGTACAACAATAGAAGGTACAAGGCGGGCGGACCTTGGCGAGAGAGCGCGCAACACTAGAAGGCGCAACACTAGAAGGTGCAACACTAGAGTGCGGACGCCGCTCGCGCCTTATTATACTCCAATAGGCTACGGCAGCGGTGCATAATTGACCAGATGGGTAGCCTACCCGCCCGCTGCGTTTCTCCACGCAAGAGTGCACAACTGAAAGGCAGGAGAGAACGGCTCAATTCAGAGGCAGTATTTAGACTAGTCATTTATGGTACTTACGCGTCCAAGGCGGGCGGACCTTGGCGAGAGATTCGGCGTCGCGTGGAGCTTGGGCAGCATCGTTGAGCGATGACGGAAAGTGCAACACTAGAGAGGTCTGGCGCCTGATTATATGCGCTACGGCAGTGGGGGGGAGGGTGACAACAGGGGTCGCCTACCGGACTGCAGCGTGTCGCCACGCTGAAAGGCAGGAGAGAACGGATCATTTCAGAGGCAGTATTTAGACTAGTCATTTATGGCACTTACACGTCCAAGGCGGGCGGACCTTGGCGAGAGAGTCGGCGTCGCGTGGAGCTTGGGCAGCATCGTTGAGCGATGACGGAAAGTGCAACACTAGAGAGGTCTGGCGCCTGATTATATGCGCTACGGCAGTGGGGGGGAGGGTGACAACAGGGGTCGCCTACCGGACTGCAGCGTGTCGCCACGCTGAAAGGCAGGAGAGAACGGATCATTTCAGAGGCAGTATTTAGACTAGTCATTTATGGCACTTACACGTCCAAGGCGGGCGGACCTTGGCGAGAGAGTCGGCGTCGCGTGGAGCTTGGGCAGCATCGTTGAGCGATGACGGAAAGTGCAACACTAGAGAGGTCTGGCGCCTGATTATATGCGCTATGGCAGTGGGGGGGAGGGTGACAACAGGGGTCGCCTACCGGACTGCAGCGTGTCGCCACGCTGAAAGGCAGGAGAGAACGGATCAATTCAGAGGCAGTATTTAGATTAGGCCTTTATGGTACTTACTCGTCCAAGGTGCGTGGACCTTGGTGAGAGAGTGGGCGTGGCGAGGCGATTGGGGGGTATCGTTGAGCGACGTCGCAAGGTGCAACATTAGAGAGTGCGGACGCTATAGGCTATTTATTATAAGGCAATTATTTATCATTTACGCTACGGCAGCGGTGATTGATTGATTAGGTGGGTCGCCTACCCGCCCGCTGCGTGTCGCCATGCAACAATGCAAAACTGAAAGGCAGGAGAGAACGGCTCAATTCAGAGGCAGTATTTAGACTAGTCATTTATGGTACTTACACGTCCAAGGCACGTGGACCTTGGTGAGAGAGAGGGCGTGGCGAGGCGATTGGGGGGTATCGTTGAGCGACGTCGCAAGGTGCAACATTAGAGAGTGCGGACGCTATAGGCTATTTATTATAAGGCAATTATTTATCATTTACGCTACGGCAGCGGTGATTGATTGATTAGGTGGGTCGCCTACCCGCCCGCTGCGTGTCGCCATGCAACAATGCAAAACTGAAAGGCAGGAGAGAACGGCTCAATTCAGAGGCAGTATTTAGACTAGTCATTTATGGTACTTACACGTCCAAGGCACGTGGACCTTGGTGAGAGAGAGGGCGTGGCGAGGCGATTGGGGGGTATCGTTGAGCGACGTCGCAAGGTGCAACATTAGAGAGTGCGGACGCTATAGGCTATTTATTATAAGGCAATTATTTATCATTTACGCTACGGCAGCGGTGATTGATTGATTAGGTGGGTCGCCTACCCGCCCGCTGCGTGTCGCCATGCAACAATGCACAACTGAAAGGCAGGAGAGAACGGCTCAATTCAGAGGCAGTATTTAGACTAGTCATTTATGGTACTTACACGTCCAAGGCACGTGGACCTTGGTGAGAGAGAGGGCGTGGCGAGGCGATTGGGGGGTATCGTTGAGCGACGTCGCAAGGTGCAACATTAGAGAGTGCGGACGCTATAGGCTATTTATTATAAGGCAATTATTTATCATTTACGCTACGGCAGCGGTGATTGATTGATTAGGTGGGTCGCCTACCCGCCCGCTGCGTGTCGCCATGCAACAATGCACAACTGAAAGGCAGGAGAGAACGGCTCAATTCAGAGGCAGTATTTAGACTAGTCATTTATGGTACTTACACGTCCAAGGCACGTGGACCTTGGTGAGAGAGAGGGCGTGGCGAGGCGATTGGGGGGTATCGTTGAGCGACGTCGCAAGGTGCAACATTAGAGAGTGCGGACACTATAGGCTATTTATTATAAGGCAATTATTTATCATTTACGCTACGGCAGCGGTGATTGATTGATTAGGTGGGTCGCATACCCGCCCGCTGCGTGTCGCCATGCAACAATGCACAACTGAAAGGCAGGAGAGAACGGATCAATACAGAGACAGTATTTAGACTAGGCCTTTATGGTACTTACTCGTCCAAGGCGCGTGGACCTTGGTGAGAGAGAGGGCGTGGCGAGGCGATTGGGGGGTATCGTTGAGCGACGTCGCAAGGTGCAACATTAGAGAGTGCGGACACTATAGGCTATTTATTATAAGGCAATTATTTATCATTTACGCTACGGCAGCGGTGATTGATTGATTAGGTGGGTCGCATACCCGCCCGCTGCGTGTCGCCATGCAACAATGCACAACTGAAAGGCAGGAGAGAACGGATCAATACAGAGACAGTATTTAGACTAGGCCTTTATGGTACTTACTCGTCCAAGGCGCGTGGACCTTGGTGAGAGAGAGGGCGTGGCGAGGCGATTGGGGGGTATCGTTGAGTGACGTCGAAAGGTCCAACACTAGAGAGTGCGGATTATATACCTAATTATATGCACTACGGCAGTGGGGCGTGATTGACCAGAGGGGTCGCCTTCTCGCCCATTGCGTGTCGCCACGCAACAATGCACAACTGAAAGGCAGGATAGATCGGCTCAATTCAGAGGCAGTATTTAGAGTAGGCCTTTATGGTTCTTACTTGTCCAAGGCGTGCGTACATTACCGAGAAAGTCGGCGTGGCGTGGCGATTGGGCAGCGTTGTTGAGCGACGACGGAAGGTGCAACACTAGAGAGTGCGGAAGATACGGGCTATTTATAATAAGGCTCTTATTTGTTATTTAGGTTACGGCAGCAGCGAATTATTGGCCAGATGGGTCGCCTACCCGCCATCTGCGTGTCGCCACGCAAAAGTGCACAACTGAAAGGCAGGAGAGAACGGCTCAATTAAGAAACAGTATTTAGATTAGGCCTTTATGGTACTTACACGTCCAAGGCGCGTGGACCTTTGTGAGAGAATCGGTGAGGCGTGGAGTTTGGGTGGCATCGACGGAGAGTGCAACATTAGAGAGTGCGGACGCTACAGGCTATTTATTATAAGGCTATTATTTATTATTTAGGCTACCGCAGCGGTGAGTGATTAACCAGGAGGGTCGCCTACCTGCCCGTTGGAAGGGTGGACAGACAGATGAGAAGGTGTACTTTTTGCCGTCAAGCGATTTTTCGGTATCAAGGGACCACGAAATGGGTATTCTGACTACACAACATGTTAGAGGAAGCTATGGACTACGTACTGGAACAGGAGTTATCCACTTTTTGTAAATATGGTCCGCAAATAACATTTTTATCGAAAACCACCGATTTTCACCGCAGTGGCACAATAATTTCTCTCTTTAATTACGTAATGTGTACATAATCGTAGTAAGACGAGAAAGTTAAAATACGATTCTCGAGATGTTGACAGTTGATTTTTAAGATTGTTTCTTGTAAATCAAAGATATGTAAATTATATATAATCATTTATCCACTTTCACTATCTAAAGGCAAACTCGGCAACACTCACATATCTTTGTATTCAAGTTATTGGAATACGAATGTTCTAATTATCCATGGACTATTATTCATCATTATCTACACCTATCAGTAATCTTTTGCCGGATCAATAGTGAAATTTAACCCCAAACTGCAGTACGTTTGAATTTTTAGAAAGTGCATAAATCGTCATTGTAACATCTTATTATAATTATTGTTAAAAATAACAAAATACCAAAGTATACTTACAGACAAAGTTAACCAAAGTAGACTTCCAGCAGGGAAATGATACAAGTGGCGTTTTTGCAGCGATGAGAAAGTGGGCTTGAGAGTCCCTGAAAACGACAGGCCAAGAAACTTTTGGGCTCCGGCGCTGAAAGCCCTCAACGCTCCTGACCACATTCGCCATCACAGCCAAACTGAAGTGTGGAGTGTCAGCACAGAATCCGCAAACGGAGGCTGGTCGAGAATTTCGACGCCCGATTACCCGAAGGAAGGAAGTTTCAAGGTAAAGAGAAACAATACCTCAAACGACTCCCGCTTGTCCAACCGGAGATTTTCGATAAGAGGCGGCGCCAAGCCCGTCGCGCCAAGTCCCGACGAAAGGCGAATAGAACACGGGTATGCCTGCATGGATCCGCTGAAATGTAATTCTGGTGAATGTGTGGAACCAATAACCAACGGAAGCAACGGGGAACCAAGACATGTCGCCAGAGATAGCGAATGTGATAAACGATGCACTGGACTGGAAGGACTCAGAGGCGATCGAAACTCGCGAGTAGAAAGCCTGAACATCGAGCGGAAGTACAACCAAGGAGACGAATCGTCCTCTCGCTGGTTCCTCTCCTGGTCGGACGAACCCGTTGGCGACGCATCGTCCGGCTTCCGGTGCCCCGTGTCGAAGACGTCCCAGCAGGAGAAGAACCCCGTGCCCGAGGAGATGGCCGGCAAGCTCGATTCACTGCTGGGACAGCTGTGCAACGCCATCTCCACAGCCCGGGGTGGGCAGAACACGGCGTCTTCAGTCGCGCATTTTGCGGCGCTGCCATCTCACACTAACATACCGACTCCCTTGGTGTCCATCATGGAGCCCAGCACCCAGCCCATCATTGATTCACTTCCACCTTCCCTCAATGCATCCTTACTCCAGGGGGAGAACCCGGCTCTGAGAAGCATGATAGACAGCAGCAGCATGCTGTTGAGTTCAACGACCGCAAACCGACCGGAGAACGGTACCCATCTCCCAACCTCAACTTACGCATCGTATCCTGGTAACGGCGTCAACATGTCCTCCACATACCCCAACGGTCTCCTGAATAACGACAGCGTCGCGGCGGAAAACCAATCGATTGCGTCATCTATCGGCACCGCCTCCAGCGTTGGGGGATCCACACGGGCGTCGACCTTCAACTCGTCCATGACCACCATTGGGATCAATCCGTATTCGACGACCTCCTTGAACAACGGGGACGCCCCGCGGGTCAATGGGAGCCACTTCCTGCCCAGCGTCGCGAAGGAGTCCGCGGGCGACGTGTGGCGCGGGACCAGCGGCTGTTCCAAGTTCCGCTCGATGCTGATGGAGCTGCGCGGTTTGAGCAGCGGCGGCTGCCCGGGCACGTGCGAGAAGATGGTGCAGACGGAGAAACAGTCCGGCCGCGCATCCTCGCTCCGCTTTGGGGGGGTGTCGATGACCGGCGCGGGCGCACCATTGGTAGGGATAGCATTACACCATGTTGTAACGTAACGTTGGAAGGTAGCGTGGAGTGCCGCTGATCGGCGCGTGCGCACCATTGGTAGGGATAGCATTACACCATGTTGTAACGTAACGTTGGAAGATAGCGTGGGGTGCCGCTGATCGGCGTGGGCGCACCATCGGTATGGATAACATTACACCATGTTGTAACGTAACGTTGTTGGAAGGTAGCGTGGGGTGCCGCTGACCGGCGCGGGCGCGCCATTGGTAGGGATAGCATTACACCATGTTGTAACGTAACGTTGTTGGAAGGTAGCGTGGGGTGCCGCTGACCGGCGCGGGCGCGCCATTGGTAGGGATAGCATTACACCATGTTGTAACGTAACGTTGTTGGAAGGTAGCGTGGGGTGCCGCTGACCGGCGCGGGCGCACCATTGGTAGGGATAGCATTACACCGTGTTGTAACGTAACGTTGTTGGAAGGTAGCGTGGAGTGCCGCTGACCGGCGCGGGCGCACCATTGGTAGGGATAGCATTACACCGTGTTGTAACGTAACGTTGTTGGAAGGTAGCGTGGGGTGCCGCTGACCGGCGCGGGCGCGCCATCGGTAGGGATAGCATTACACCATGTTGTAACGTAACGTTGTTGGAAGGTAGCGTGGGGTGCCGCTGACCGGCGCGGGCGCGCCATTGGTAGGGATAGCACACGTGTTGTAACGTAACGTTGTTGGAAGCTGCAGCGTGAGGTGCCGCTGACTGGCGCGGGCGCACCATTGGTAGGGATAGCATTACACTATGTTGTAACGTAACGTTGTTGGAAGGTAGCGTGGGGTGCCGCTGACCGGCGCGGGCGCGCCATTGGTAGGGATAGCATTACACCGTGTTGTAACGTAACGCTGTTGGAAGGTAGCGTGGGGTGCCGCTGACCGGCGCGGGCGCACCATTGGTAGGGATAGCATTACACCGTGTTGTAACGTAACGTTGTTGGAAGGTAGCGTGGGGTGCCGCTGACCGGCGCGGGCGCGCCATTGGTAGGGATAGCATTACACCGTGTTCTAACGTAACGTTGTTGGAAGGTAGCGTGGGGTGCCGCTGACCGGCGCGGGCGCACCATTGGTAGGGATAGCATTACACCGTGTTCTAACGTAACGTTGTTGGAAGGTAGCGTGGAGTGCCGCTGACCGGCGCGGGCGCGCCATTGGTAGGGATAGCATTACACCGTGTTGTAACGTAGCGTTGTTGGAAGGTAGCGTGGGTTGCCGCTGACTGGCGCGGGCGCACCATTGGTAGGGATAGCATTACACCATGTTGTAACGTAACGTTGTTGGAAGGTAGCGTGGGGTGCCGCTGACCGGCGCGGGCGCGCCATTGCTAGGGATAGCACCGGGTGTCAGGACACAGGCGCGGTAAAGCGTCTGGGTGGAGGATGCACTAGCCGGGAGATGGGAGCAGTGTGCGTGGAGTCGCGGAGGTAGATTGCGAACGTAACCCCAGAGCTGTAAATACTGTATAAAATTCTGTAAATAAATATCATTGTAACTAGAGCTCGTGTCTGTGTAGTCATTTCGCTACCACGACGCCACAATACACACACACACACAGACACACACACACACACACACACACACACACACATATATATATATATATATATATATATATATATATATATATATATATATATAGAGAGAGAGAGAGAGAGAGAGATAGCACTGCGCTAATCCTTTCTGCCCCCAGCGTTCGTGCGCGGAGCGCCGCGAATGCAACGTCAATGCCCAGGGCGAGTGCGTGGACGGCGGCGAAACCGGTGGCGATGGCGGTGGGAGTGCAGGTACCTACACACGGAGATGCATTGCCAATAGAGGGAGTATGGAGACACTAATTTTTTTATAGATTGGCATCCAATAAGGAATCATGGGAATGCTGATGAAGTGTTGACGAAACTAAATGATGAAATAATTGAATTAAAATACTCAGAGGCGCGAAAGCTCAGAGGCATGAACACCCTGAGGCACGAACACACGGACACGAACACACGGACACGAACACACGGACACGAACACACGGACACGAACACACGGACACGAACAAACGGACACGAACACACGGACACGAACACACGGATACGAACACACGGACACGAACACACGGACACGAACACACGGACACGAACACACGGACACGAACACACGGACAATGAACACACGGACACGAACACACGGACACGAAAACACGGACACGAACACACGGACACGAACACACGGACACGAACACACGGACACGAACACACGGACACGAACACACAGACACGAACGCACAGACACGAACACACAGACACGAACACACAGACACGAACACACAGACACGAACACACAGACACGAATACACAGACACGAACACACAGACACGAACACACAGACACGAACACACAGACACGAACACACAGACACGAACACACAGACACGAACACACAGACACGAACACACAGAGGCACGGGCACACAGAGGTACGGACACACAGGACACGAACCCACAGAGGTACGAACACACAGGACACGAACACAGAGGCTTGAACACACAGGAGCACGAATACGCAGAAGCGAGAACACACACAGACGCGAACACACAGAGGCACGAACACACAGAGGCACGAACACACAGAGGCACGAACACACAGAGGCACGAACACACAGAGGCACGAACACACAGAGGCACGAACACAGAGGCACAACATTCAGAGGCAAGGTCACACAGAGTTTTCCCATTTACAATATGCCGGATGACAACCCAAAATAATCCACCCTTACCACCCTTAGGCGCGGGCGAGGCGCAAGGGTGCACGTGCCCCAGCGGGGTGTGCCATCCGTCGCCATGCTCTCACCCCTCCCCCGCCAACGACGAGAGCACATGCGCGGCGGCGGGGAAGTGCGGCGGCGGCTGGCGTGAGTAACGAGCGGACAAACGAATACAAAGAGACACTTAGAGAGTTAACGGATTACTTTAAGAAGGAAATCGGGACAGGTGGCTCTGGCGTCCACTGATTCACTCCCTCTCAACGGTGGGTCCTAGGTTCGAGTCCCGACGGTGGCAGGATTTTCGACACTAGCTATCAAATTCAATCTCTATTCTGGAGGAATATTCTAGCGACCGGCTGCTCTGATCGGTAGTTTTCTGTTGTTTTTTTTCCGTCAACAGACAAATGCTGGAGCAGTACCCTGACAAACGGGCCACGGACCACGCGCGATCTTTTCTTCCTCTTCCTTGTCCTATCCTCACCCCTTACCGACACACACACACACACACACACACACACACACACACACACATGGCTGGAGTTGGGTCTGGAGCTTACAGCTTGCTCCTTGTTGGGGCGGTGCTCGGCCGGTGGGCAGGTCGGATGGATGAGGCAAACCTCAGTGGCCGGTGGGCAGGTCGGCGTCGGATGTCACTAACCAGCGGGGGAAGATCGCCATCTCCCGAAGAAAAAAGCATCTACCACACTTATGGGAGTAATAATCTGAGCTGTTGATCAGTGATTGATTAGTGAGTCACCCTGAATCACTAATCAATCAATTTAAGTAGGGAAATGGCCCACCCCAGGGGGCGCAGGGGAGACTGAAGGGTGTGTATGTATTGTCCGTCACCTTTCTCCTACCTTCCAGCTGCTGGATTCCTGGTAGGTGCTTTGAAACAACTATCACAATTTCTAGAATTCTTCCATTATATTTTGAAACTTAAGAATGAAATTGTTCCAATTGATCTTGGCAGCAGCATTTTACATACAGCAATTATGTAATTACCTACTGATCACCTAAAGGCGCGTTTAAACCTTCCAAAACGCGAATGATGTGCGTGAAATCATCTAAGGGAGATTGTTTTAAACATTCTCTTGAAATATTTTGGAAGGATCCAAAGAAAGCTAAATTCTTGCTAGTGGATCAAGATGCACCCATCGAAACCTAACCTGAAGTGGTGGACCGTCATTAATGAACGAAGTTTTGGACACACATTCACGCACATTCACACTGATAAAAGGACACACGGAGACACAGACACCCATAGGCACTGATACTCAGAGACACAAACGACAATGATACTGACGCACAGATACACTGTTACATAGGGGCATGGACACACAGAGGCACAGACACACATAGGTACGGATACATAGAGGCATGAACACTCAGAAATTCGGACACTCAGAGGCATGGATATTCAGAAGCAAGGAAACAAGCGGGCACGGACACAGATTGGCATGGACAGTTAGAGATATGGTCACCCAGAGGCACGTACACAGAGAGGCACGTACGCACAGATGCACGTACACAGAGAGGCACGGACACTCAGAGACACAGACACTCAGAAATACGGAGACACAGACACGGATACAGAGAAACGAAAACTGAGACACGGACACTCAGAGGTACAGAAACTCAAAACCTCGGACACAAAGAGGCACGAACACACATATGTACATTTACACATGTACACATACATTTACAATATTTTATTTACTTACTTTAGCAATTACAAAGTGGCCTATACTTACTCTAGAGCCCTATTTACAGTACGTAGGATAACTACCCAGGCTCACCTTCTCAAAGAGACGGGGAGAGAGAGAGTCGGAGAGATAGAGTCGGAGAGAGAGAGTCGGAGAGAGAGAGTCGGAGAGAGAGAGACGGAGAGAGAGAGTTGGAGAGAGAGAGAGTCGGAGAGAGAGAGTCGGAGAAAGAGAATCGGAAGAAAAGGAAACGAAAGAAAGAAAGAGAGCGGAAGAAAAAGAAAGAAAGCAGAGAAAATAAGCAGGAAAGAAAATAGCAGAAAGAAAGAAAGCAGAGAAAGAAGAAGGCAGAAAGAAAACAGAGAAGAAAGAAGAAAACCTTGAAAAGAAAACTCAGAAAGAAAACCTTGAAAAGAAAACAGAAAAGAGAGCAGAAGAAAGAAGCAGAGAAAGAAAGAAAGAGAAGCAGAGAAAGAAAGAAAGCAGAGAAAGAAAGAAAACAGAGAAAAAGAAAAGCAGAAAGAAAAAAACGGAAAGAAAGAAAGCGAAGAAGAAGAAAGCGAAGAAGAAAACGAGAGAGAAAGAAAGAAAGAAAAACAGAAAAGAAAGAGAAATAAGAGAAAAGAAAGGAGCAGAAAGAAGAAAACCTTGAAAGAAAAGAAAGAAAACAGAGAGAAGAAAGAAAAGCAGAAAGAAAGAAAGAAAGAAAACGAAGAAGAAAAGCAGAAAGAAAGAGAAAGAGAAGCGGAAGAAAGGCAGAGAAAGCAGAGAAGAAAGAAAGAAGGCAGAGAAGAAAGAAGAAGCGAAGAAAGAAGGCAGAGAAAGAAGAAAGAGAGCAGAGAAAGAAAGAAGGCAGAGAAAGAAGAGCCCGGAGAAGAGAAAGAAGGCGAAGAGAGAAGGCGAAAGAGAGCGAGAAGAGAAGGCGAAGAGAGAGGCGAAGAGAGAGAGGCGAAGAGAGAGAGTGGCGGAGAAAGAGAATGAGAGAGGGAGAGCCAGCGGGAGAGACGGAATACAAATTACCGTACACCTACCCTGGAGGCCTATTTATAGTACGTACCGCACCTACGCTGGAGCCCTAGTCACAACGCATGCCCACCTCCTCAGGCGCGGGCGAGTCGCAAGTCCAGGCGCCAGGCGAGGCCGAAGGGTGCACGTGCTCGGGCGGAGTGTGCCGCCCGGGCCCGTGCTCGCACCCGGCGCCCATGCCCGCGCCCGTGCCGCCCGTGGGTGGCTCTTGTGCTTCCCCGGGGCAGTGTGGGGGCGGCGGCGGCAGCCGTGCGGGCCCGCGCACGCCCCCGCCGCGGCCGCTGCCGCTGAGCGCGCGCCCCAGCCTGCAGAGCCTGCGGGGCTGCTCGCGCTCCAGCCTGGAGAGCCTGGCCGGCAGCCGCTGGAGCAGCCGCGAGAGCCTGGCGCGGAGTCGCCCGTGCAGCGCTGGAAGCGTCGGGTATGAAAGCTCTCGAGACTGATACGCTCTACCAGTGGGGCTCTCGGATTCGTCGTGGCAGTGGCCCGATACTCTGTGCAAATGGGAGGGAATGTGTTTCCGGCGCATGTGAGTGGCGCATTGTGGAGACTCTGGTACTAGCCTGGATAGATAGGAGCTCTGAGCTAGCAGGGCGGCCCCAACCCAGGTATTGTATGGGCAGGTTGCCGCGAAGGCAAACTGGGTTCCGTGTGGATCCGGCCATCAGCCTGTCCGCGTTAACGCGTCGGCGGGGGGCGCGGATAAAAGCCCAAGAGGCATAGGTACGCACCCCGGGGACTTGTCCCCCCGATGAAAAGAATTAGTGTGGAGTAGTAGGCCACATGGGGTTTCTCTTTCTGATATCAAGAATGCCTTTGTTGAAGTGTGAGAGAAGTGATTTTGATGAAGTGTAAGATTCGCTAATCGACTTCCATTCGTAGCTTTGAACTATTGAACAGAAGGAAGAAGGGACATTGGAAGACCGAGAACAAAAATGGTTGCCGGAACAGGTCACATGACCTAAACTCTGTCGGGAAGAAGGAAATGATACTGATATGCAAGGTTCCGATTCGAATGGCCTAAAACTTCTTTGAAAATGACCTATAAAATAACCTAAAAATAAAAGCAAGAGACATAAAAATAAGACGAAAATTATCTAATTTTTTTACATGAATTTGGCGTCAAAATTCGTTAACAAAAATACCTTCAAATTGAACAATGTTTCTCCGTCTCTGCATTTTTTTCAGCCTGATACACGCAATAGTTGCTGAGAAAAAATAAAACACGCAAAACACATGTCTCGTTGTATCTTTGCTACAGATTACTCAAGGATGCTGATTTTTTGTGAATCTATGTCATTTTGTATTCTCTTTCATGTGAGCTTCACGATTATCGATTGGGTTTGGGGCCACTTTTCACTGTCTTATTCGGCTATACCCTTTAGGATTCTCTAACACGTGGTGTAGCCTGAATCCATGTTATGTAGGTCCTTGATACCGAAAATTCGAATGACGGCAAACGTCTGCCCGTCCGTCTGTGAAAAATTCTAGTGGCTAAACCGTTCAGCCGATTTTCTGCAAAATTGTTATTCTCCCAATCGATGTTACTAATGTCGCGGCCCCTTGAATTTGAAACCGTTACTTCAATTTTGGGGTTGCCGTTCATCAAATCCCCTGGGATTTTTTCAAAAGTTTCAAAAAATGTGTCCAAGATTTTTGATTAAATTTTGTAGTTGGGTAGTGTTAAGGACGTCAAATATAATGGTACAGGTTTCATGTTGAAACTTTGAAAACTAATTTTTCGAAAATTGCAAAAATTCAAATTTTTTCGTCGTCTTTCCGCAATTACAGTTATGAAGATAAGAGGCTTTTCCCTTAATGAAATCTGTTCCTGAAAGATACATTTTGAAATAAGGTCATTTACAATTTGTCGAAAATTTGAATACTTTCCGCGGCCGGCCAGACGGGTGGACGCCGAGACGAACAGACGACCAGACGAACGGACGGCCAGACGGCCAGACCGCCAGAGAGTCGGCCAGACTAACAGATGGACGGATATGGGACAGAAATAGGACCAACGTCTGAGTCGGTCACATCGGTATCAGTGACCCTGAAAACGTCGAGTTCCGTAATATAAATTTTTGTGCTCTCATTATATAATTCTGTCATTTGATGACTGCAACTCGTTGCATAGTGATACTCATTACGATACAGATTTCATTATGGTACAGGTTCTTCACCAATCACAGAGAAGTTTACAAACCAAGTATTGACATTCCGCTAATCATTAAGAATCGTAGTAAATATTTCGTTTGATAGTGAACATTAAAATTGCATTTAATATCATATTTACGTCTCAATTTTAATATATTTTATTATTAGAAATTTGTACATGGAATATTATTTAAAATAAATTGGATCGTAATTTCACTTTGATCCTATTTGGCTAGCGCAGTGGTTGTGGTATAGGGAACATTGAACTGACATTAAGATCAGAACGCAAGTCATTTTGTGTCATATGTTGTTGCCGTGTGGTTACTCTTAACAACCGGCCAATTCTTTAGTTCAAAATGTGCTGTGAATCAGAGGTTGAGTAGGCAACTCCAGAAATAAGAGAAAACGCGAAAATGGTGAACTCGGAATTATTGCCGCACCTTTTTTACTCTCTCGCAGGCAGACTTGAAAACCAGAGCTACCTGCGACAGGTTGGGTATCTGTCTGCTAGGTGACCTTGAATGAATACTGCATGTCAACTGCCACGAAACGATTCAATGTAAAAGCTTCATAAATAAAAGTTACCATAAGTCGTACAAAAAGTACCGTAAGAAAATCAGTGTAATGGGTATTAATACACTCGTGTGAAGTTTGACTCGAGTGACTGCCACAAAGCGATTCAATGTAAAAGCTCGTTCTTCGCTCGTTCCTCGCTCGTATGGGAATATCACACTCGTGAATTAATACCCATCATTACATCATCGTTTCATAGTGGACTATAGTTGGGTTTCTGTAAGCTGACTGATGGCAGCTGAACAGCTGTTATGGGTTTCGTCGAGTCGAGAGCTTAAACGTCATCACAGTGACGTCACCGTGATGGCGTTTAGCTCTCGATTGGATGACGTCGTAAGAACTGATCAAGTGTCATCGGTTAGAAAACCCCCAGTATACGTTTGCGCTCGAACGCCCTTGAATGCGCCTTGCTGTGCGCAGAGGCGGCGTGTCCACGTGGGGCGGGGCGGCGCTGCGCAGCTGCCTGATCGCGCTACCGCGGCAGATGATGGGCGGGCGCAGATGCGCGCCCCAGCGCCCGGCCTCTGGCGGCGGCAGGTGAGCTCCCACCCTCCCACGTCACGGGGGATACGTGTATCTACATTGTACACTGTCAGAAATTGCAGCATTAAGGCCCATTCACAATGCAAACATAAGCATAAGCATGGCATTAACATAAAAGTTAGGACTACGTCTACAAGTGGACTCGTTCATAATGCGTTCGCATAAGCATAACACGTAAGACGTTAACTTAAGAGCTTGCAAGCTTCAAGCTTCTGTGCTTATGCTTATGTCAGACATAAGGAATGAGCCAATCACAGTTCGTTGACGCAAAATCGAGTATCGAAGTCGATAGGCGAACTATTCGTGTCGATTCGTGTGCTGCGTCTCATAGCCAATAGAAACTCTTATTTTGCCTGTGTTTATGTTCGACATTGTGAATACGCCAACTCTTCGCTTGTGTTAATGTCTATGTCTATGTGTTATGCTTATGTTTGTGATTGCATTGTGAATGGGCCTTTACTTCAAGTATACATGTAAGCTTCCGCGGCTCGAGTCAATGGCTTCTTCGTTGTCCGGTGAGAACGCGTAGTGGGCTGAGAGGCCGACGTTTAGCCTCTCATGTCGCAGGCTTCCTCTGGGCAGTGAAGAGGGAAACCTCACTAGCCGACGGTAGGTCGTCGCCGGATCTCGTCATCCAGCAGGGGAGGATCAACGCCATCTCCCGAGGGAAAAAATGCACTACATTTACGGGAATAATGACCTAAGCTGTTGAAGCGCCCGGAATCACTAACCAACCAATCAACTCAGGGAGGTGAACACTGTCCTGGCGCAGCCAAGAAATCCCAAGGAGAGCCATGAAGCCATTACTTTAAGTACATTAAAATAATTTTCAAGAAGGTACAGTAAATTTAATGTACATATCTACATTAGGTTTGCAAAGCTTTGTGGTTCTATCTGGAAAGGTCTTGATGAGATGGTGATTATGAATACAAGAGATGAATGATGAGAGGCAGGGAACTGGAAGAATCTCTACATTAAATCTATACTGATTTTAACGTGTCTTAAATTTAATGTACAAATATGTTAAGCTGTTTTAAAGAAACAAGGTTACATTAAGTTTCATGCACAATACATTATTCTACATTAAATTTAATGACATATATGACAGTGTATGAAAAAATCACAGTGAACTTCCTTACTGTCGGGCGTACTTGCAGGGTTTGGCCATAGGGTGTGGGCGTAAAACGAATGCTTCCAGCGGTCAACTTTTCCTAAGCCATTCACTGACCTTCCCAAAAAGGCATAGACTGCCTACATTGCGATCCATTTTTCTCTTTAGTGTAGCGATTGATTTCTACTTAATATCGTATTAGTATTTGATTGATGATAATTTAATCATTATTGTCCGTTTTCGAAAAACATTTGCACGTCCCTTTAGAGCACTGCCAATGTTGAAAAACGCACTTACAGGATTGTGGAAACAAAACGTGAAACCTCCTCTCACGTGCATCTTGTTACCCGGCTGACTTAATACACACAATCCCAAAGATTCAGTCATGTTCGAGGTTTTCTCTGGACTGGTACGAGAACTTCTATTTGCGCGACTTTTGAATAAAAAATGAACAACAATTTTTACTTCTTCCCAAGCCCCAGATGAACGAAACGGGTGCAGTCGGGGTATGATTTCTCGGGTAACGAAAAGTGAAAGGGATAAGCTGGGAAGCAGGTGTGAGGGTAAACTGACCGCGGGATGGAGTCGGGCGATTTCCAAGGTTATAAATTCAGCAGTAGAAGAAAGTTACGCTTCATTTAGGTTCTACTGAACATTCTCAATAAACAGTCTTATTTTTACAGCAAGATTGATTAAATGATTATGTTGGGTTTCCGGGCGCGACAACTACTACAGTCACTCGTGCTTTAGCTGTGTCAAATCGCCGGTAACTGGCGAAGACCCTCTGTTGGGACGTGAAACTGCGCCGCCACATTAACTGAGACGCAATGAATTGTACAGAAAACATCACTGGTTATATTACCTAATCCACAGGGGCATCGTCTAGTCGAGACAAGCTCTCTACTCTCGAATGATCATCTGTCATGTGTGGTGTAAATGTATGACGGTGCAGCCTCTGATTGGTCAGGGGCCCGCAGATCCGCCGGAGGCCAAGCGAGACGGGGCGTCTGCTTTATTTTGAATACTTGGTACAAAGTTTACATTGAAATCACAAAAATTGTGGTCTATATGAGCCAGCATGCATAATACAGGGTCAAAAACATGTGCCACTCGGCGTCTTAAGTTGAACATAACAGAAGTATTATCTACGAGTAAGTTAACATGGTATAATCTAAAATCTAGGAGAGCGCCCACGGCGGCCAGAAATTCCGCATGAAAGATATCATAATCTTCCGGCGGCGACCAGGTCCTGTAGGCGCCGTGTGCAAAAAAAGTGTAAGTGTATGTGTGAGAGGGGAGAGGATTGAATAATTGTAAGAAAGCGAGATTATGCGTGGTCCGTATCCCGTGTGTCAAAGTACTGTCCCGTCACTCGCTTGGTGTTGATTAGAAAAATAAGGAAAACAACCAATAATTCGCTATAATTCTTTGAACAATTGTTGAATTTTACCTGCGATCTTTTACAAAATATTGTAATCGAGGAAAGAGTTCGGGCCCTTCACACGGCGCCACTCAGCAGCGCTTCCGAGTGCAGTGACTCTTACACTTGGGTTTTCTTAACGTGGCGTCTCAAGGTCACCCGCAACAGAGGGAGAGGGAAGGTAGACTCCAATGGGGAGCTGCAACGTCACTACAGCTCGGTATTTTTGCGGCTCCCTATTGGTGTCTGTGTTCCCTCTCCCCCCTCCGCGCGTGATCTTGAGACGCCACGTAGAGAAAACCAAAATATAGCAAAACATTGGTTTCAACGGAGGTACAGTGTTCACACGAGTGACGTAGTCGTGCTGCTGTGGCGCTCGGTGGCAGACTCCCGCCACCAGCAGCGCAGAAGGGTAGTCGATGGATGGTTGGTTGCTTGCTAGTGACTCCGGGCACGTCAGATACTGAAGTCATTATTCCCGTAAGGGTAGGCCATATTTTTTCGTCGGGAGGTGGCGGTGATCTTCCTCCACTGGATGACGAGAACCGGCGCTGACCTATCATCCACTTGCGGGTTCTTCCTAACCAGGTATCTCTCATCAGTGGGGCACCGTTCCAGCCGGGACAAGCCTCCGAACGGTCTCCCAGCATGTGTGGTAGCATAGTGCTTGAAAGTGTAAGAGTGAAAGAGATGTGGATAGGACAAGGAAGAGGTAGGAAAGATCGCGCACGGTCCGTTGCCTGTTTGTTAGGGTACTGCTCCGACATTCACCTGGTGTTGATCGGAGAAACCACGGAAAACTACCGATCGGAGCAGCCGGCTGCTAGAATTCTCCTCCAGACAGCGACTGAATTCGACCTAGCTGAAAAGTCGATCTGTCCTGACAGATGCAACCTCGCCATGCCACCTCTCACGCCGATGGGCGGCGGCGGTGGCGGTGGCGGTGGCGGTGGCGGCAGTCGCCGGTTCTCCAACCCGTCGGCGCGCGTCAGCATCAACATGATGCCGCGCGGTCAACCGATGGGTTCTGTGGCGCGGTCTCCGTCTCCGTCCCCGTCCCAGTCGTCCTTCCCGCTGGCGAGCGCGTCGGGGGGCCGCGACCTCATGAGCAGGCTGTCCAGCATCTCCAGCCACTCCACCTTCCCGCGGCCGCACTTCATCGCCGCCTACGTCACCAGCACCGCGCGCCTCGCGGGCGAGATGCTGGGACGGGCGAATGAGCCTCCGCAAATGGTACGGCCGGGGATGGGCAAAATACTTTACATTTAGCTTTTTAAATACTTCGTTGAAATACTTTGTAAACAGCAAACACTTATTCGCATTATTAGAAATGTTGGAAAGTGTTTCTAAGGCTTTAGGTGGAGTATCCTGAAAAATTAAAATATCCGTTCGGGACGCCCATAGCCACAAAATGTAATCACATTGATTGGGGAATATCAGTTTTAATGAATGTCGGCTGAACCATTTAGGCGCTAGCATTGATCACAGACGGACAGGGGAACGGACGCACAGACGGACCGACGGACCGACCGACCAACGGACCGACGGACCGACGGACCGACGGACCGACGGACCGACGGACCGACGGACCGACGGACCGACGGACCGACGGACCGACGGACCGACGGACGAACGGTCGGACGGACACTCCTCCCGCGGCTGCAATTCATCGCCGCCTACGTCATCAGCACCGCGCGCCTCGCGGGCGAGATGCTGGGGCAGACGAACGAGCCTCCGCAAATTGTACGGTCGCGGATGGGCAAAATACTTTACGTTTAGTTTTTTAAATACTTCGTCGAAATACTTTGTAAACGGCACACACTTTTTCGCATTATTACAAATGTTGAAAGTGTTTTTTAGACTTTAGGTGAAGTATCCTGAAAAATGAAAATATCCGTTAAGGACGCCCACAGCCACGAGTTTAATCACATTGATTGGTGAATATCAATTTTGAAGAATATCGGCTGAACCATTTAGGCGCTAGCATTGATCACAGACGGACAGACGAACGGACAGACTGACGGACCGACGAACCGACGGACCGACGGACCGACGGACCGACGGACCGACGGACCGACGGACCGACGGACCGACGGACGGACGGACGGTCGGGCGGACACTCCACCATTCATCGCCGCCTACGTCACGAGCACCGCGCGTCTCGCGGGAGCGATGAGTGTGAGACGGAACGTTTTGGGTCTACGTTTGGTACAATTTTTGCTCCGTTTCAAACTATTATAACTTTTGATTGCATAAAGATAAGAACTTGAAATTGGAATATTTTGAAATTACCCATTTTCTAATCATTATGTATTTTTTTCAGTGGTCTACAAAAGATTGTTTTGACATAAGCCTAAAACAAATATACATTGACAATTTAACTTTGGATAAACAATATCATACTTCTGTACCATTTTTACAGAAACTGTTAGCAGTAGAAACTTCTTGTTTTTTTAATGAAAGTACTGATTATATTTGAGATAACAGGCTAAAATTTATTTTATTTCTTGATATAATATTACAGAAAAAAATTGTAAAATTTTAGATTTTTGTTATACACCTGTTTTTTTCATTATTTTAATTTAATATTGTTATTCAAAATTGAAAAATTATCAATTTTTTTAGCCTGTTACGTAGAACTCAAATTGACAAACTAATGTAAAAAAACATGTGAATATCTTGTTTCATTTAAGAGAAAATTGCACTGAAGTTTTAAAAAATTCACTTACCGGAAAAGGGAAAATGAAGCAAATAATGTTGCCCCGAGTGGCATTTAAATCAACATGGCGCAGGTATTTAAATGCCCATTTAAAAGGCTTAAAATGTCCGAATTCAAAAAACAAAATATACTACATTGTTAAGAAAAGTTCAAAGAATTTTATGGTGTAAAAAAACAAAATTGCATTTTTTGAGCCCAAGAACCTTCTGTCTGTCCTTAATTTTGCGTGAAAATACGGGCGAGAAAGAACGTGCTGTTTTAGCTCCACTAGTTATATTTATACTGTTTCACTTTGGAGCCCTAAACAGTTTTGTACATTTTGATCTCAGTTTGCTAGAGGCTTTTTGGTTTCGTGTTTCTCTCTTGTTTCCTGGCTCCTTCTTGGGAGTGTTCCAACACATATCATTAATCGCAGATAACCGATATACGGGTCCTTCCAGTTTGGACATAAGCCTCTCTTGGTCACTATATCAGACAGGTTTTCCAGTAATGACGAGTACACATTTGCGAACGATTTGGTTGTAATAGTGATTGGTGGATACAAACACTTTGGATGAATGGTAAGCTTGCTTTGGAGAACAATCGCGTGCGGATTGTTCCTTAATTAGACAAATGGCCAATAAACCAAAATTGCCTAGTGGGAGAGGCTTTAGCATGTGCTTACAATTTCCTAGTTTATAGCGTTCACTGTCTTTAATATGAACTCGTCTGTCGATATTGTCTCGTACTAACTTGTAAATGTGTTTCTTTATAAAATCATATAATTTGCGTGGATCATTTGAGTAATATATGATGATTGTGGTACTTTATCTTGTTATATTAAATTCTCCAGGTAAGACGAGTGTTAGTCGTATCTTCTTTCATACAAAATTAATTATTCAATGTAGAAAACGGTAAAGTTTGATTGAATAGGTTTCTGCATGGTATATTTTCCCCTCCAGCAATATTTACTCACTGTATTGAACGGGCTCTTGGAAGTTCGATGTTCTCTGTGGAGTAAATAGTAGTCGCGTCAATCCCGTGAGTGTCATTACTCCCGTAAGTGCAGTGAATATTATATTCAGGAAGGTAATTGTGTTTCTCCCTCTCTGTAATCGACCTACACGTCGGATGGCAGTTTCTGACCTCTTTACATAGTATTCCCCAGAGGGCTTCAGCCGAGGCAAACACTAAAATCCTGACTGCTCTCTCAATAAATGTGACAATGCAGTGGGTGTAAGTATAATTGTGTGTGTAAGGGAAAGGAAATTGGGCGCAAGGCCGGGACGCCGCTGGTAGGCCTTAGCTCGTAAAGAGCTGTCGTGCCAAAGTACATACATTCATACATACTAATTTATGAAACACCAAAGAATGATCTCTAATAAATATTCTCCTACTAATATTTAATATTACTAAAGAATGCATCTCTAGAACTAGAAAGAATCTCTAGTTTTGCTGATATTATTATTTTCCTGCTTGGGTACGCCATGGAAATTATATATTACTGATCTATATTATAAAAACAATACATCGCCTCAGTGCCTCAAATTCCAACACTAGCCAGTTTGAAAAAATATTGTCGTCCAATGATTACCGTCTTATATCCTTTTACCGTCTATTTTCCCTTGTGAGGTTAGGTCGTGAGGTCTGCTCTTTCCGTCTGACCACGGAAATTCCGCAAAGCTCCTTTCCCCGTCTGTTTTCACTGGTGAGTTTTGTCATAAGGTCTGCTCTTTTATCTGATCACACAAATTTTTCTACGCTCCTTTTACCATCTATTTTCCCTTGTGAGGTTATCTGATTTCCCTTGTGAGGTTAGGTTACGCTACGTTTCTTTCACCGTCTAGTAGAGAAAGTACATATAACTAGAACAATTAAACAGGCGATTTGAGGGCGGGACGCCTCTGGTAGGCCTTAGTTCGTAAAGAGCTGTCGGGCCAACGTACATACAAGGGGAAGGAAAGATTGCTGGCGATCGTAGGCTCTCTTGTTGGAGTACTGTTTTTGCGCTCGCCTGGTTTTGATTAGAAGAGAAACCACAGAAAACTACCTATCGAAGCAGCCGGCCGCTACAATTCTTCTCCAGACAGTGGTTTAATTCTATCTAGCTATGTAGCTAGTGTCGAAAATCCACCACTGGCAAGAGGTTCCAAATAGATTCAACTAAATTAAATAATGCCATCAAAGGATCTGTTTACTTTTCATCATCTTAATATCTAATACAGTTCTCATCGGTGGCTTTAATATATCCTCGTTCTCATTATACCCCATAATTAATTAAAAACAGTTTGAATTTTTCTTAACACATTCATATACATAATTATTTAAAACATTAATTAATATACATATTCACGATACAACAAAAATTGTTTGTTATATTCAGATGTCAAAAATTCTTATAAGAGGAACAGACAATGCTTAAAAGTTGTTGTCATAAATTTCATACGTCATCATATTTGATTCATATAGAAAGAAATGATTTGAAGAAATTTATGACAATCTCCTTGTGGGTTCCTGTTATAAGAAATTTTAACCCCTGAAGGAAGCAAGGTGTATTTGAAAGTGTCAAGAGATATTTAATCTGTCATCAGTTAGTTATACAAAAAAATTGTCAGACCCAAAGATTTGACACGTGTATCTCTATGTATTTCAACGCACTGAATTCGAATCTGAAGCCAAAATTGCGCTACTTCCCTCCAACTTTTTTAAATCACGAAAAATTACCGTGAAATTGTATTTCTTTTGTTTTTGAGAGTGGTTGTCTGACCCAAAAATTTGACACATTTTTCTCTATGTAAGTTGACGTGCTCAATTTAAATCTAAACCCAGAATTGCGCCACCTTCATTCATTTTTTATCGCAAAAAACACCCTCAAATTTACAAACTGCAATTTCATGGTGGTTTTTCGCGATTTAAAAATTCGTGGTGGCGCAATTTTGGCTTCAGATCCTAATTGAGTACGTCAACGTACATGGAGAAACATATGTCAAGTCTTTGGGTCTGACAACAATCCACAAAAACAAAAAAAATACAATTTCACGTTGCTTTTTCAAAAACAAAAACAAAAATACAATTTCACGGCGATTTAAAAAAAAACAAGAGGGTGGTGGTGGAATTATGGCATCAGATTCGGATTCAGCGTATTGACACACGTAGAGAAACATGTGTCAAGTATTCGGGTCTGACAACAACCCCCCAAAATAAAAAAAATGTCACGATGGGTACTTGCGATTTAAAAAAATTGGTAGGTGGTGGTAGAATTCTGACATCAGATTCGAATTCAGCACGTCGACATACATAGAGAAACATGTGTCAAGTCTTTGAGTTTGACAACAACCCCCAAAACAAACCAAAAAACAACAAATGCATTGTCACGGTGGTTTTTTGCGATTAAAAAGAATTGGAGGATGATGGCACAATTCTGTCCACAGATTCAGATTTAGCACGTTGAAATACGTAAAGAAACACGTGTCTTCTTGGGGTCTGACCACTTTTTGTTTGCCAGTGTTGTGGAATATAATAATAGTCTTATAGACTGTTTTTAAATAATTGAGAGAACTTCAATATATCCACCCACTCTCTGTGCAATCTAGGATCCGCAGCCGTCTGCAGACTACCCACTCACACCGCCGCTATCGCCGTCGGATTCATCGCCTGAGATGGCGCAGTTGTCCCCGTCTTCCCCGCCGCCATCACGGCCCTCCCTCTCCAAACAACTGAGCGCCGCGGGACGCCTGGGCGGGTATGTACAGCCATGGCGACCGTCAGAGAGATATTTAAGGCTGTCTTCACACGGAGCCACTCGGAGCGAGATTTAAGGCTGCCTTCATACGGGGCCACTCGGTGCGCCAAAAAGCGGCAGAGCCCTTCACACGGAGCCACTCGGAGCGAGATTTAAGGCTGCCTTCATACGGGGCCACTCGGTGCGCCAAAAGCGGCAGAGCCCTTCACACGGAGCCACTCGGAGCGAGATTTAAGGATGCCTTCATACGGGGCCACTCGGTGCGCCAAAAGCGGCAGAGCCCTTCACACGGAGCCACTCGGAGCGAGATTTAAGGATGCCTTCATACGGGGCCACTCGGTGCGCCAAAAGCGGCAGAGCCCTTCACACGGAGCCACTCGGAGGCGCCACCGAGAAGCGGCACACCCTTCACATGCAGGCACCGCCGACCGCTACTGACCGCGAGAGAGGAAGGTTTCGTGAGTCACATCGCTGTGGACTCAAGCTCCCGAAAATCAGGCAGCAGGCCAAAACAGATTTTGTTGCGCGTTGCGTGTGAAAGCTACGATTTAGAACTGTTCTGTTAGCGGTGGCGCGGACGCGCTTCCGAGCTGCTGGTGGCGGCGGGAATTAGCCACTGAACGTCACAGAGGCGCGTGTGAATACCTCCTTTTAATGATCGATTGATTGATTTTTTCGTGTTTCCGGGCGCGTCAACGGCTTTGGTCATTATTCCCGTAAGTGTAGTGCATGTTTGTTCTCGGGAGATGGTGGTGATCATCCCCCGCTGGATGGCGAGATCCGGCGCCGACCTACCGTCGGCTAGTGGGGTTTCCCCCTAACCAGGACTCTCCCACCAGCGGGGCACCACCCCAGCCGGGACAAGCTCTAAGCTCCCGACCGGTCTCCCGGAATGTGTGGTAGTGTAGTGCATATTAGTGTAAGTGTGTTTGTAAGGGGAGAGGATAGGACAAGGAAGAGGGAGGAAAGATCGCGCGCGGTCCGTGGCTCTTTTGGTAGGGTACTGCTCCGGCATTCGCCTGGTGCTGATCGGAGAAACCACTGAAAACTACCGATCAGAGCAGCCGACCGCTAGAATTCTCCTCCAGACAGCGACTGAATTCGACCTAACTGAAAAGCCTAGTGTCGAAAATCCTGCCGCTGTGGGGAGTGGGAACCTAGGACCTCCCGGTCAGAGGCGCTGCAGTGACATCAGTTGATGCACTGAGCTACTCCTCTTTTTAAACCAATGCTTTGCCAGCAGACGCGTCACTCGGAAGCGCTGCTTCGTGCGAAGATATGCGCACAAGGTTGACGTAACCGAGGAAAGAAATGGATGCACGGGATGTCGTCACAAAAACATCGACTTCCTAGCTTTTCTTCAGCGAGCCTCGGGACAAAAGTACATTTAATTTCGTGTAAAAAAGCACGCAAAGAAACCAACGTAACAAAATTAATAATCCCACCAAAACAAATTTGTTGACCTATCCTAGCTCAGACTTCTTTACTGCGCATGCGCAGTGTCTATTTCGTATGTCTCTTTTGCGCTTATCGGGCGTCAAGACCACTGAAATCTCACACCAACTCTACACCACGGTTTTCTGCGACATCGCGCGGTATATTAAGGGCAAGAGAAGTTGATGAACACTACTTTACTAAGCACCAATTACTACTCTAAGAGTTGCCAGTTTCCATTTGTAATCAACAAAACATTTCGGTATTTGGTTTTTTACATAAAATATTACAAAGCGATATTTTCACGTTACAATTTTCCTCTAGACAGGTGAGTACCATGATGTAAATAGTTTTGAATTTCGGGAAGTCAACATTTTTACAGCCTAAATTGATCGATATCTTGGAGAGCTTATTACTTATTGTTCATTGATGAAATTGCCCGTTGTATTGTGAACCCAATAAATTGTATGATTGTTATTGAAATAACGCGAAAATATTTTTTGTTCAATTATTACCAATTGGTTAAGAATCACTTCAGTGAGTAGGTTGCGGCTCCAACTAGAATTTAACCATACCTTAAAATGTTTGTTAATTATTAATAGTTAAATGTTCATCGGTATTAATTTAAAATGATCAATTGATATAGAAACAATGTACGAATTTTTGACAAATTGTAATTCACTGCTGTTTAATTGGAGGCATTAATATATAGCGTCTGGAACTGAAATTCTGCAACTTCAGTCATAGGTTGTTAATTATAGAACGTTAATTTCATAATGCGATGACACGTTTCAGAAGTGATAGAATAAAACGAATGATTGTAATAAAAGTGATGGTTTAATATCTTAAAAGATGGCATAAGAGACCATTAAATGCTAGTTATAAAGTTGATTATTTGCGAGCGAATATATCACGAGCACATTATGGTCATTGCAGCACTAGTGGAAAAGTAGTACTTATTAGGCAAGTACAACTTATTGATTGGAAAGTGTTATTTTGCAGTGTGCGTGCGGCAAAATAGATTGCCGTATTCGTACTGGAAATGCGTCATGACCATTTAAACACCTGAATAATGCCAATTGAACAAAACACTGAGGTGACTTGAATCAACGTAGCTGCCTCCTCGCATATGGAGAGCATATACTTGAATGTTTCCATGAATTCATACTAAAAACGTAAGAACTCGTAAGAAAGTGCCTTTGACACACTCATTTTCACATATCCGACGTCCGCCAAAGACACACTCTGTATTGGTTTTGTAAATATCTATTTACACATACGGAATACAAAATGTTTATCTTATTATATCATCTTTAAAAGACTTTGGCATATCCTTATATAGAAATCATGTAACCTCTGTATACCCGTTGGTTCGTCCATCACTCATTATAGACCCCTTTTGGTTCACCAATCCAGACAGATGAGGCGTCATTTGACTCGTGTGGTGGGGAACTAATAATGTTTTGCGAATCCTTGCACAAATCCTTTTAGAAGAGAATTCTTTGAAAAGTGTTTCTATTTGTTTACTTTTGCAACCACAACGCATTTTGGGTGATCTACTTACAGCAGCGGTTAATAGTTCATTCAATTCCTCTGGACGAAACAAATCATTTGACACAATTCTTTCCAGTACCCTCTTGACTATTCGGACAGAATACTAGACAAATACGTATTTTTGGTTTCAATGCGCTTACGAGAGCATTTGTAAATCGCAGAGACTTACTATTCTCACTTTGCGGCATTACATCAATTGTTACGACTTAACCCTTAGGGATGACGATAAATAAACCTACATTTGTTATGAAGTTTCGAAAAGAAACGTTTTGGAAGGGGGAAGGGTTAAATACTTAAAACGTGATGTGCGCTGTTAATGATTCATTATATTGACGATCGTTTTTCGTTGTATTGGCAATAGTTAAGTCTACTAATGTAATGAAATACGATTAAAAAAAACTTCTATCGATACTTTTTCATATAACTCTGTTTCTGAGAACGGACTAAGCAGACAACTTTATTTAAAAAGAAATCTTTTCGATGTAACTTGCGTAGCACAAACATTTGTCAACATGAAAATATCCGCCGTCTGAGGCGCCAGACTAAGCTACTTTTTCGAATTCGAATAATGTCATTATATTGAATCGGTAGTACCCTTTTATATCGGAAATATTAAGAACCTCTTTATTCTGCTCGAGTATTCATTATATTCAAGTATTCGTAAGTAAACTGCTTTTAAAGGAGATCGGATAAGATACAATACTGAGTTTACTTTCTAAAGACTGCCATTCATTATTAAGTTTGAGGTTTACATGTTTCTTGTTTTTATTGTGGCGAAAATTAAATTGAAGCACAGTTTAAGTATACGCGTTACACATTTATTTAAACTTCAGTTTTACCCGTTATAGACTATAGTGTTCATCGCACTGTTCAACGTTTCGGGGAGAGTTCTTCCCCTCCTTATGTACTGTTATAATGTCATAATTTACATGCTATTTCTTAAATTAAAATTATTGTTATGTGCATTTAAATGCATTTAAATTATTGTTATGTGCAGTTTTGAATGAATATGAAAATGATTTGTATTCAAGACATTTTTTCCGCAATTTTAATTCAAGATTACAGTACCTGAAGGTGGAGGAGAACTCTCTCCAAAACATTGTATAGTACGTTCTATTACGAGTTAAAGTGGAGTTTAAAAAAATCTGTAACACAGTATATATAAACTTTGGCTGCAAATAAATGTATTGTGTAATAATTATAATAATAATAAAATAATAATAATAAAAAATAATAATAATAATAAATAATAATTATTAATAATTCATGACAATTAGTAATTATTAATAATAAATAATTATTATTAATAATGAATAATAACAACTCATAATAATTATTAATAATTGTTATAAAGTATATTATAAATATATCAATTTTGGCTGCCAATAAAAGTAAAGATCAAGTACACCTCACACTAAATTGAAACCTCTCCCTTACGAATCGGTTTCCCCAGTAGGCCGTCGCTGCAGCCGGTGTTCAGCCCCATCATGGAGCAGTCGAACACGTCGCTGACCGGCGAGAACGCCCGCGCGCCGTGCCCCGCCCACGGCCAGTTCCCCTGCCCCCCGACGCCCCGCATCGGGGCGGCCTGCACCCCGCCCCCCGGGTGCAGCCGCCGAAGCTACTACCCGGAGCTGGGCAACCGCGACTTCCTGGGCAGGTCCAACATCCCGCCGTTCCACGTCCATCGCACTGCCCAGGGCTACAACCGTCTGCTGGAGCCGCTCAATATCTGTGACACGTACGCGGAGTAGATGTGCTGGGCTTTCTTGTTTGAAGCGCGGCCGCCCAACTCGTGAGACTAGTGAGCCAAGAGGGAGTAGTCGCGCCGGGCTTGCCTGTTGTGAACGCGGCCGCCCAACTCGTGTGACTGGTGGGCCAAGACGGAGTAGACGCGCCGGGCTTTCCTGTTGGGAACGCGGCCGCCCAACTCATGTGACTGGTGGGCCAAGACGGAGTAGACGCGCCGGGCTTGCCTGTTGGGAACGCGGCCGGCCAACTCGTGTGATTGGTGGGCCAAGACGGAGTAGACGCGCCGGGCTTGCCTGTTGGGAGCGCGGTCACCCAATTCGTGTGACGCGGAGTACTCTACCAGGCTTGCCTGTTGGAAACGCAGCCGTCTATCCCGTCTGACGCATGCGCAGAGTAGTCGCACAAGTCTTGCCTGCTGGAAACGCGACCGCCCAACTCCCGCGTCTTAAGCGCAGAAAGGGCGTCAATGATCCGGGCTTATCAGTTTGAAATGCAGTAGCCCAACTTCCGTGATGTTAGTGTGGAAAGGGACTAGCCACTCCCCGTGCACTGGGCCTCCATTCACGCAGCCCCCGGCCTTCGGCGTTACTACCCTGAGCTGACTTTCTGGGCAGGTCCATCACCCCGCCGTTCCCCGTACTGTCCCTGGGCACCGCACTGCTCAGAGCATCAACTGTCTGCTGGAGTCGATGCGTTTCGACGTATGACGCGTACGCGGAGAGGGATTAAATGAATCGGGCTTGCCTGTTGGAATCGCGTCCGCCCATCTTGTGTGACGTGTACACGGAGAAGTTTTCGCACCAGGCTTGCCTCTTGGAGACACTAGCGCACAACTCCTGCGTCATATGCGTGGAGAGGAAGTAGACGCGTCGGGTTTGCCTGTTGGCAACGCGGCCGCCCAACTAGTGTGACGTATACACGGAGAAGTAGTCACGCCAGACGTGCCTCTTGGAAACACGGGCACCCAACTCCCGCGCCATGTGCGCGGAGAGGGAGTAGACGCGTCGGGCTTGCCTGTCGGAAAAACGGCCGCCCAACTTGTGTGTCGTGTCCACGGAGAAGTAGTCGCACCAGGCTTGCTTCTTGGAAACACGGCACCCAACTCCCGCGCCATGTGCGCGGAGAGGGAGTAGACGCGTCGGGCTTGCCTGTTGGCTACGTGGCTGCCCATTTCGTGTGATAAGTGAGCCGAGAGGAAGTAGATGCTCTGGGTTTGCCTGTTAGAAACGCGAACGCCGAATACGCGTGACGTGTAAGGCGAGAAGGAGTAGACGTGACAGGCTGTTGGAAACACGGTCGCCCAACTCCTGTGACGTGTGAGCCAAGAGGGAGCAGACTCACCGAGCTTGCTTGTTGGAAACGCGGCCGCCCAAATCCCGGTCATATGTGCGGAGAGGGAGTAGACGTGCCGGGCTTACCTGTTGGAAACGCAGCCACCTAACTCCCGCGTCGTATATGCGGAGAGGAAGTGACGAGTCGGGCTTGCCTGTTGGAAACGCGCCCTCTCAACTGCAATTCCACTTACGTGGAGAGTAAGTAGAAGGGCAATCGAAAGTCTTGAAAATGACGGGCGCCTGGTAGGCGAGCGATGGAAATGACAGAAGAGGGCCTTAGGGGATTACTCCTAAATAAGAATATAGTCTTTTGCCGAAAGTGTCCCTATCTCCTACGAGAGACTTCGTTTGCTTTGTGTGCTCCGCCATCACTAGGGCATCCCACCTACCAAATGGGCGTTGCGTAGCGAGGGGAAATCTACCATTAGGTGGCTTTCGTTTGCCGCATGGATCAAAACTACTGCCTGCTCAGGGGGCCAAATCTGCTTTGTGAATCCCAACTACCCAAAGGACTGCACTTACCCTAATTACTGAATGTCCCTAATTAACGAATAGGAGGCCCCAGTGAGTGTGCTATGGGTTCCATTCCCCATAGTCGTGTGGTCCCGCCGATGTGGTCCCATCTGCCAAGACAAACCTCACCAGTCTTGAGGGATTTCTCTGTCAGGGAGGACTTTACTGCGTGGGTCTACATACCAACGGCGCCCAATCTGCAGCTCAAACTGTCGGAGAGGTCCCAAGTGCCAGAGGTTCCAACGAGGAGAGCCGGCTCCGTAGTTCACGTAGACCAGATCTACCTACCCATCTTCTGTAGGATTGGCGCTGTGGGTCTCCTTTCGTCATATTCATCAATCTTCGGTCCCAGTTACCGCCAGTATGCTTGGCTACCTGCCTTGAAAATAATGAACTACTCCTAGAGCGCACTTTATGGACATTGACGAAACATAACGAATGCTGGTGTACATTGGTTGTGTAGACATCGGAACACGTAAAATGTGGAAGTTGATCTCCTGTCCATAAAATTATGTCGACATAGATACGCACAGTATTGCATTTGTGGAGACGACGAAAAAGAAATTCCTCCGATGTGCCAGCGTCATTTGGGAAAACAAATCCAATCAAGATCTGAAGAGGGAACAAATTTTCGGGATATGGATTTCAAAACGTCTATGATGAATTCTTTTCTTAATATCAAGACTTTTTTATCTTCGGCAATGAAGAAGGTTTAAAGAAGAAAAGCTTATTTTTAAACTTGAAAAATAATGTTCATGAATAGAGAATTTTATTCAGGAAGGAATGTCGATGAACAGAAGGGCAGCTGGTCACAGAATCTACCCAAGTTATAGACCATTAAACAAGTATAGGACAAATAACATTCTAAAGTTTATTGAGAAAGCTAACGAGAATAAGTAACTAAGAGATGCACATTGTATAGAGATGTACATAGACTCCACCACAATGTATTCGTTTGGTTGTTTTCAAAGTTAATTGCACATTGATTTCTATTAAGAGGAAAACATATAAGGTCTTTGCGTTTCAGACAAAAATAAAGTTATTTGGAGTACAAAACAGTCGTGTTAATAATTGTTTTTAAGATGCTTGTTTATTTTTTTAAATTCAGAAATACCATGTACTATCTAGAAGATATACAATTATCGTTGTACAGTATTCATCAAGTTAAATTTCATTTTAAAATAGAAGGCTGTACAAAGTCACAAACTGCTGTGTTTATCACGACGATAATACGTTCATAACCAATAACTATCATTTATCTCTGAAAAAAGAGGAAATTTTCACAGATAACAGACCAGTCAGGTTCGGAGAGAAAACCTTTTCAAAAAATTGGCAACTGTTCCACCGTTTTTCCTGGACGAAAACACAATATTTACAATACTCTTTTATGATAATCATCTGCCAGTTCATTTATATTGCCTATTAATATCTTTCTACTTTATTCCTAATTTATTGTTAGGTGACTGCTTGGTTTAACGAACCTATTGTTTCATCTAAAAGGCTTAAAAAAGGTTTACGCTTACAAATGAAGCGGCATGTATTCACGTTTGTTGTAATTTCGCTATTCGTCATACGAAGATATGGGTCGTACATGCTCCCTTGCAATCAAACTTGGAACACGTTCTTTAATTTCTGAGCTTTTCATGATCCGAAACGAAACACTGAATGTAACTAATTTGCATTGGGTTTTCCGCCTGTGACAGCAACAGTATTTGACGCGGGTCAGCGGAGTCACACACTCGGACAAAGTGGCCTTTGACGTGGAGGGAGATGCAATTGAAGGAAAGGGTAGAGGAGAAGGGACGAGGCCTGCCCCGTCCCATGCCATCCCACAATGCTTATATTCCCCTCCCTGTTCTACTCACCCGATCATCTTCGCCCTCTCCCCCTTGTAGCATCGCCGGCCTGCGCGGCCACGTCCAGGGCCGCACAACCTCGCTCGGTCCCTCCATCTCCCTACCCCTTCCTGCCGTTGTCTACTCCTCCCTGCCCCGCTCTACCCCTCTCAGCTCCCCCCGACCTCCCGACCCCCTGTCTCTTCCTGTCGCCTCCCTACCTCTCTAGGCTCCTCCGAACCCGTCCCGCCCCCTCCCGACCCATCACGTCCCCTCCCGTCCCCTCCCGTCCCCTCCCGTCCCCTCCCGTCCCCTCCCGTCCCCCCCGTCCCCACCCTCCCTTCCCGGCCCCTCTCGGGCCCTCCCGATCGGTCCCGTCATCTCCTGTCTCCTCCCATCCCCGCCCGTGCCATCCCGTTCAATCCCGGACCCTCCCGTCCCCTCCCGTCCCCTGCCGTCCCCTGGAAGTCCTCCGTCCCTCATCAACGCTCCATCCTCATCGCTTCCGTCCTCACCCTCCCTTCAGCCTCCGGAGCTCTCCCAATCAGTCCGTCCTCTCTGTACCCTCCATCCCCGCCCATACCATCCCGTTCATTGCGACCCTCCCCATCCCTCTCCCGTTTCCTCCCATGCCACCCCCTTCCGCTCTCGTTCCCTCTCGCCCCCTCCGTCTCCTCCCTCCCCCTCTCATGCCATTCCGTCCCCTCCCATCTCCTCCCATGCCCTCCCATGCCATCACGTTCACTCCCGGTTCCTCCCGGCTCTCTCGGCCCCTCCCGGCCTCTCCCGGCACCTCCGGGCCCCTCCCGGCCCTTCTGGACCCACTCTATTACACCTGCCTCACTCCAGCCACTATCGGCTTCTCCCTACCCCTTCTTGCCCCGCTCGGCTTCTCCCTACCTATCTCTGCTGCCGCCTTTTCCCAGGTTCTCCCGGTTCCTCCGGATTCCATCCCTGGCTCGCTCTATCTGGCTCTTCACCTTCCTGCCCCACCCTTCCTCCATTTTTCCCGCACGATCCTCCCCTGACTGCCACGCCAACCCCTCCCGACCGCCCCCCGCCCTTGCTTGATTAGCCCTGGCGGTGACGACCCCAAATTAAAATTCCTCGCTCACCGATGATTGCGAGGCCCGGCGATCGATTTTGCTCTTTGAAAACAATATTTCAGCGCGACCCCCGCCGCCTGCCAGCCGCCTCTCCGGCCAGGGCACTCATTGGGCCCCGTTCATCCAACTCTTCGACCCGCCCACCACGCGCGTCACCCTGGCAGTCACAGTGTTGTCTGCTCTCGCCTTTGCGTCAACCCCTCCACCGGGGGGATCCTTTCTTAGGGGTTGGCAACGATAAATCGTTAGTTTCAAAATATCGGGATGCAGTCAATGCGGGTCAAAGCGTTATACAACCGCCCGTTGCTATATACCCGACGTAGTTATGATAAAAGGAGGGAGGGATTGTTTGAAAAATGTCGAGTACCGTTGGTCTAGGACCGGGAGCGGTAGCTCAGTGCATCAACTGATGTCACTGCAGCGCCTCTGACCGGGAGGTCCTAGGTTCGAGTCCTGACGGCGGCAGGTTTTTCGACACTAGCTATTCAGCTAGGTCGAATTCAGTCGCTGTCTGGAGGAGAATTCTAGCGGCCGGCTTCTCTGATCGGTAGTTTTCCGTGGTTTCTCCGATCAACACCAGGCGAATGCCGGAGCAGTACTCTACCAAACGGGCCACGGACCGCGCCCGATCTTTCCTTCCACTTCCTTGTCCTATCCTCTCCCCTTACACACACACTTACACTAATATGCACTACACTACCACATATCCCGGGAGACCGGTCGGGAGTTTAGAGATTGTCCCGGCTGCGGCGGTACCCCGCTGGTGGGAAAGTCCTGGTTAGGGGGAAACCCCACTAGTCGACAGTAGGTCGGCGCCGGATCTCGCCATCCAGCGGGGAAAGATCACCGCCATCTCCCGAGAGAAAAACATGCACTACACTAACGGGAATAATGACCAAAGCAGTTGACGCGCCCGGAAACACGAAAAATCAATCAATCAATCATTGGTCTAGGCAGGATATTATATGTTATCATTTAGGTATATCAAAATATATCAAAGTTTCAGCGAAAACTGCATTGACACTTGAACTTTTGATCTTTACATATAGACAAATTTTTTTGGTTATTCAAAGTACAAATAATATTGAACAGAAATTGGAAAAAGTAAATTACTGGATCATGAAATGCAATGCGGGGTTCGCACAACGTAACTTGCACCAATCAATCAGAAGATAACCGCCGTAAAAATCACTTACAGTTTAAATAATATCTTATGCCTTGGAATAGAACAGACTTTCCCGCATGATTTGTGATGGTTATGTAATAAGAGGAAGCTCGTGGCCGAAAATATGCTCTAGCAAAAATTATATATGCAACAAATGAAAACAAAATTCGACTTCCGCTATAATTCACGCCTCATTTTCCATGCTGTGTCAAAATGAGTATACAAATTGGTAACAATTCCTTATACTTCAACTATAGGTCTTCTTATTAGTTGTGTATAATCTTACCACCCTCGCTACTGGCCCTGCTTTATTAAGGAGTACTCTTATTTCGTATTCTTATACGAATAGTTATTTTTTCATGAAATAACATGTGTACATTCAAAAACTATTCAGATTTCGAAAAGCTTCATTAGATATTATTTGGAGTATTTGTGTTCACAAATGCATGATATTGTAACATACATCGTTCATCGGAACTGTATTCCATAAAATTACATAGGTATGTGAAATTTTTGAAAAATGAAACTTTTTAACCAACATAACCCTAATGTCATGTTGTGTACTTCACTGCGTACAGGAAGAAACACGTAAAATGGAGCAATTTTTGAGGAAAAGGTTATGGGTACTTCACGTAAAGAACCTTAAAAAAATTAAAAGATTTAAAGATTTAAAAGATTAAAATTCTCTTTTTTCCACTTCATCTTCTCTTATCACCTTCTTTTCTTCTTTTCTCTCCACTTCGGCAATCAACAGTACACCTTTCTCTCTTAATCTTTTCCCTTGTCCTCCGTCCCTCCTCTTCATGGTCCCTCTTCCCGTTTACCCACTCACCTTCGGATCTCATCGACGATCGCTTTTTCCCTTTCCCAATGTTCAGGAATTTATAATGCGTTCCTCATTTTACGACAATTAATTCAGATAACTTTATTCGGCTATTTATCTTCTCAATATATGTTTCTTTCTACAAAAATTCTTACATAATCCGCGGACACCATTTCAACAATGTACTCTTACAATGAACATAAACTTATCTCATGAAACCACCATTTGAATCTAAACATATCAGCACCTACCCGCCTCATAATTTTTTTGTACCTCCCAATTCCTCTCTTCATCTACCCTCTCTTCCTCACCCCACCGTGCTTTATGACTAATCTTGCTCCCTCTCTTCCTCCCCCTACCGGCAAAGGTAGCTCAGGGCATCAACGGATAACATTGCAGTGCCTCTCAGGGCAACAACTGATAACTCTCAGTGTCGTGGGGTTTGAGACCCGACACTGATAGGACTTTCAACTCTAGCTAAATAGTTAGGTCGAATACAGCCGCTGTCTGGAGGAGGATACTAGCTACCGGCATATTCTGATTGATAATTTCCCGTGGTTTCTCCGATCAACACTAGGCGAATGCCGGAGCAGTACCCTACCAAACGGGCCACGGACCGCGCGCGATCTTTCCTTCCTCTTCCATATCGTATCTTCACCTCTTACTTACACACTCCTACACTTACATGCACCACACTTCCACACATGCCGTGGGAATGGAGCTTGTTTGCATTGCAGGGAAAGATCACCGCCATCTCCCGAGAAAAAAACATGCACTACACTAACGGACTAATGTCCACAGCAGTTGACGCGCCCGAAAACACGAAAAAATCAATCAAACAACATAAGCGATATTTAAATAAAATGTTAACACTTACCTCATCATTTTCTCTATCTCCTATTCCCTCTCTTTATGTGTATACTTATCCTTGCCCATCCCCGCTTTGCGTCTAATCCTTTTCCTTCTCTTCCCTCTAAGATTCAATCAATCAACAACACATTGGTGATATTAAAATAAAATGTCAACACTTACCTCATCATTTTCTCTATCTCCTATTCACTCTCTTCATGCGTCCACTTTTCCTCGCCCATCCCCGCTTTACGCCTAATCATTTCCCCTCTCTTACTTCTAACAATCAATCAATCAATCAATCAATCAACAACACATAAGCGATATTAAAATAAAATGTCAACACTTACTCACCTCATCATTTTCTCTATCTCCTATTCACTCTCTTCATGTGTCCACTTTTCCTCACCCATCCCCGCTTCACGCCTAATCCTTTTCCCTCTCTTTCATTCTCCCCTTCCCACCCCCACTGATTCCCAGTTTCGCCACGTCGTCGTCGCGCCGCTGGCGCATGAAAAAGCGCCGCCATTAGCTTTATTTGGGTCAGCGTTTTGTCGCCGCTCTTTTCCATTACGCGCCGCCATTATTGTATCTATCGCCGGATGTAATGGAAGGAGTTCGTTATTGAACGTGGCTTCGCGCCCTTTGCATTACGTTAATTGTCGTAATAATAAAATGATTTACGCGGCGCGCTGCGCTGCCCCGGCCCTGGGGACCTCTTGGCCAGATGGCGCGCCGAGCGCCTCACAGAACCCCTTGCTCTTTGCGAGTGAGAGGACCTGCGTTGGAAGGACGACTTTTTCCAATCCATTCTTTTACTGACGTGAATATCACGCTCTGAATTATTTTATAAGAGAAAAAAATGTAATATCAACGATGAGTCAAAAACTATTGAGGTTAGAAACGTTAAATTGGGAATATTTGTTTATTTGTAAGGATGTGGTGCTTGGATCGATCGATTGATTGATTACTTTGTGTTTCCGGGCGCGTGAACTGCTATGGTCATTACTCTCGTAAGTTTTGATACTGAGTGATGTTTATCACACTTTCGTCGCTGGATGGTGAAAGCAACGTCGATCTGTACTTTCCTATATTTTCCAATCCTTTTTTTACTGACATGAATAACATGCGCTGAATTATTTTATAAGAGAAAAAATGTAATATCAACGCTGAGTAAAAACCTATTGAGGTTAGAAACGCTAAATTTGGAATATTTGTTTATTTGTAAGGATGTGGTGTTTGGATTTATTGATTGATTGATTGATTGATTGGTTGTTTCGTGTTTCCGGGCGCGGCAACTGCCATGGTCATTACTCTCGTAAGTTTTTATACCGAGTGGTGTTTATCACACTTATATCAACCCTATCACACACTTTATCACTGAATGGTAAAACCAACGTCGACATATACGTTGGTTTGAGGGGTTTTCTCATCCAGACATCTCCCCAGCGGGGCAGCCGCGACCAGCTAGAAAAAACAGACTGGTCTCCCGAATGTATGGTAGTGATTACATCTAAGTGTGTGTGTAAGGGGTGAGGATGGGACAAGGAAGAGGAAGGAAAGATCGCGCGCGATATGTGGTCCGTTTGTTAGGGAACTGCTCCGAGTTTCACCTGGTATTGATCGGAGAAACCACGGAAAACTACCGATCAGAGCAGCCGGCCGCTAGAATTCTCCTCCAGACAGCGACTGAATTCTACCTAACTAACTATTGTCGAAAATTAAAGATAAAAGATAAAGATAAATTTATTTAAACTGCAATTGGGTGTAACCCGGTGACAGTTAATTACATAAATAAGATATTTATTTATTTATTTATTTTACGTCAAAAAACAGTTGAAACTGCGTATGACGTGCTAATAGATGGCGTGATAATAGATGTGATGCAAATAATATAATAATTGTAATAATAATGCTAAAATGATAATAATAACAATATCAATAACAATAATATATAAAAATTAATTCTAATATAAAATATAAATTCTGCCACGAGACTCGATCCGTCAGACTTGCCGGTCGGAGGCACTCCATTGTCGTGAGTGGCCCGTTCATTGGGCCAGGGCTGAAATTGCTGGAAATTTTCTATTTCGCACCCTAGGAGCTCCCAGCATTGCCGGCAGATATTGCTTCTCATATTTTCCTCCAGGGAATGCGTTACTTGAAACGTTCCCTGTCCTTGCGAATACAGGATCTGTTCAGGAAGGAAATTGTCAGATTAAATTTTTCCTGGCGTTTAGCCAGGATTTTTTTACAAGCGGGAAGTACGACAGCGTATTTTCCGCCCTTAGAAAATTTAAGCACCTTGCCGAAATCGAATCCGCATTCTGGGGGTTGAAAGATCAAAAAGCTTTTCACTCACAAACCGAGATGTTGAGAAATGTGAAATGTACGAGAAATTAGGTGATATATCGGATAAATATATGGAATAATATAATTCCGTATTAAGGTATTAGTATTAAATAAAAATAATTTTTTCTAAATTAATTTTACTCTGTGGACAAATATGTGGTTTTTATCCACTTTTAGGTTTAATTCAACCCGCAGTCCTTGGGCATTGAGGAGTGTTGGAGCCGCAGGGAGAGTGGGAGGGCCATGGTCGCCATGAGATCGGGCGATACTGGGAGCAACGTCGGTAGATACGAGGATTGGTGGTAGAGAAGAGTTGAGTGGGCATAGTAAGGGGGCGAATCAGGCATGACCCTTATCTGCCTAGCGTGCTCGAATGGGCTCGCTGAAAGATGCTGTAGATAGTTTTAACTTTTACCTTAAAATGTTGTATTGCATTTAGAACTTCATGATGTTTTCCATAAAATTCCCAAAAGGTGTCTCCATGTGAATTTTTAAATTTTGAGGAAAAAAATTAATATTTTTTAAAAAATTCTTCAAACGTGTAATGAAATGTTTTCACAAAATAATTCAGGCAGTTAATAGTTTGATGCGACAGAGTTTTGTGTGGAGTGAAGCAGGTCTTGGGTGTAAAAAATTATTCCATTTAAAATTTTTGATGAATTTCATTCATTTTTTTGCCTAATAGATGAATAAGATCAACAAATATGCCGATTTTCATTAGTAATTAATATTGATTTCGACAAGATATTCTTCCCCATCATTATCATCATAACCTTTTTATGGTGACATCATCCCTTGCTTCGGTGTAGTCCTGCTTCGAAAGGAAACAAATAAAAGAAAAATTTTTGAAGAAGGGAGGAAGTCGAGATATTCGTCTTCATTATCATCCTCATCCTTCATCGTTTATGGTGGGATTCCCGCCTTTTGGAAAGAAAAAGTCCTGCTTTCCGTAGGAAACGTAAAATAGTGGGATTTTTCCTGTGCCCAATGAATGTACAACAGTGTCTAAGTCTTCTCTTATTGTAAAATATTTGTTCTAAAAGGCAATAGGATGTTCAAAAAGATCTCATTTTGTAGAATACTGCTTAAGAAACATAACTCGGGCCTCACCTATCCTCAGCCTGACTCCACCTGTCCCCATCTGACTCAAGCCTTTCGCCCATCCTTCCCCACATATGCCCTCTTGACCGCCCATATGTCTCCAGAACTAGTCTTCCCACAAAAATCAAATATTCACCCAAAACCTGTGTTGCTTTAGGACATGAAAACTTTTTTTCTAAAGTTCTAGGACGCATAGTTTCCAAGTTGTACGCGATTATTATGAGTGTTTCAGTAATGTATTCCGTATGCCATAATCTGCAAACTTGTAATTTCTTCGTCTTATTTCTGTTTTATGCAGAACTGGGCAGTAATTACCTATCCAACACTTGCTGAGTTTTGGGTCAATGCTGGTTTTTACAAATTGTTAAAAACTGGAAGTGAAACACATCTCTAACAAACGCTCTAGTCTTTTTAATTACAGCTGATAATACGTCATAATTGACAAATGAAATATGTGAAATGAAGGAATACATTTTATCTTCTCATTACTTCTTCCGAACAAGGCAACTAAATTAATTTTACCGGTAATTAAATGTCGCTTAATTTATTACCTGTAACCTTATAGATCCTCTACTTTCTGATGGACATTTATATCACATTTCTTGATGAATGATCGTTCACATCAAATTACTGTAAACTGTGTCACATCGATCACTGAAAATGTTTTTATATGTATAGGAGAAGTAAGGCATAACAGTAACTCCTTTGACAGTTGGTGAAAGAAAATCACGAAATTGCATGTGGTATGCAAGTGCCAAAATCTCAAACTAGACTACTGACTACTGTGCTTTAGTTCTAAACCCTTAGGGCCACATTCATAGACTTCGTTTAGGTGTAGCATAGTCGGTACTAAATTATTCCTTTACCTTGGAACGGACATCATTAACAGACCAAACCACATTAGTTCGGCTGCGGTCCATAACCGCCTTTCCTGATGCGAACTTCCTTCATATCTTCGTTCACTCTAGGTACAGCTAAGCGCAGAAACACGCATGCGCGAGTGTTTCGTTCTTTGAGGTCGAAGTCTTCGATGGTACGAAAATAAAACTAGTTCCTCAATTACTTTACTTGTGGACTTACGCTCACTGTGTTTAATGATTTAACGCTCTTGAAAACAGTTAAACCTCAGTATGACTTTATGGGGAGCAAAGTATTTGCACATTTTCTGAAATTCTGGGATCTGTATCCCAACTCCATGAACATGAAGAATTATGAATAGGTGAAAACCAGAGCTTTTGGACAAGAATCAATAAGAAAATCTTCGCTTCTGCGCAATAAAAAACTATTTGCAAAGACAAACCAGCTACATTTGGGGCTATTAACCCCATCATTTCCTTTCGAATTAGTCGCGAGAAAATGGAGAACGATAATGTGAATAACTCCATTTTCAATAAAATAAAACGTGCACATATAGTGTGAAGTCACATTTGTGTGCAGAAGTGAAAGTGTCATCTCAGCATTCACCAAAAAAATCAGGGAATATGGGCGAAACCTGATCGAGAAGGGTAACGATTTATCTCCCTGTTTCCATACGTGAGATTTCTTTCGATATGGAAAATCGTAATGCTCAGACAATTGACTGGCTCCTTTTGAAGAGAAAAGGGAGTCTTTTCTCAATTTGGTAATTTAAAAATAAAACATAATAATCTATAAAAGAAACTAATTGCAAAAAATAAATAATCTATAATACAAAATAAGAGAGGGACCGATGCTGACTCAGGCAGGAAATTTCGCGCCTGAATCGAAATTTTGCTTGCGCTGCTCAACGCTCAAAACGGCAACAATAATCGTACTGACAGCAAATTAAAAGAGCACTGAAGGCGAATGAAATCAAGCCATTATGCGAGAAAGGCAGGTTTGCATATTTTTATATATGTTTGTCAAACAAAAGCGCTAAAAAGCCCTCCCAGCTATTCTGCCTTCCGGAAAACTTTCTGTACTCCTCTGCAAGCCTACCGTAGCTCGCCACTTTAGACGCGATAAGGCCCCAGATGCTTTACCGATATTATGTAGGTCAGCCAAATCATTATTAGTATACGATTTTACGATGCGATTATACGATTATACGCATTAGTAATGATTTTTCAAAGAAATTGGTAGATCACGATTATTCGATATCTTCTTGAAGCAGAAGGCGCACAGGGTCATAAAAATTCTTGGCTTTTCCTCACAAAAACATTTCCTGACTCTTAATATCCATCACAGTTTCAAACAGCGTATACTTTCTTGCATTATTGGAAACAGTTACGTAAATATTGCGTATTACAATTTCTGCCTCTCAGTTATAACTTGAAACGTCCAAATCAAACACCAAAAGGAAGTGCAGCTTGTACTACATATATTTCGCAAGAAACAGCAGTCAGTTTTTCACTCCTTTTTAAAATTAAACAAGCATGAATGTATTTAACTTCCTAAGTTACAGTATTTGGCAAACATATGACAGGAAAACAAGAATAGTTTCGCATAATGCTTACTCTTCATTTACGGGAAGTGAGCTCAATTTTTTAGTACCATTATGAGCCGTCGCACTTTGGGGAGGAAAAGAAGTGGTATTGTTCGTTCTGGGGTTAAAACGTATTCCTTCCTTTTATTTCATAAAAATATTATACTCATAATGATTATCACGTTAATGTCGAAAATTCTGGGCACTTTTTATTTTTGGCGAATCGAAAATGCGAATTAACATTAAATTTTATTTTTAAAATTTTCGAAAATATGGTGGGGAGGCGAGTTAAAGTGAGGTGTGTCGGGGCGGAGGCACGGCTGAGTAGAGGCGGGGTGAGGCGTGGTGGGGCGTGTGAGGCGGTGTGAGGCGTGTGTGAGGCGTTGGTGAGGGGTGGGTGAGGCGTGTGTGAGGCGTGTGTGAGGCGTGTGTGAGGCGTGTGTGAGGCGTGTGTGAGGCGGTGGGAGGCGTGTGTGAGGCGTGGGTGAGGCGTTTCTGAGTCGTGGGTGAGTCGTAGCTGAGACGTGGTTGAGACGTGGCTGAGACTGCCTGAGACGGCTGAGGCGTGAGATGTATTATGACGTGGCTGAGGCGTGGCTGAGGCGTGACTGCGGCGTGGCTGATGCGTGGCTGAGGCGTGGCTGATGCGTGGCTGAGGCGTGGCTGATGCGTGGCTGAGGCGTGGCTGAGGCGTGGCTGAGGCGTGGCTGAGGCGTGGCAGAGACGTGGCTGAAGTGTGGCTGAGGCGTGGCTGAAGTGTGGCTGAAGCGTGGCTGAGGCGGGGTGAGACGTGGCTGCGGCGTGGCTGAGGTGTGGGTGATGTGTGGGTGATGTGTGGCTGATGGGTGGCTGAGGCGTGGCTGAGGCGTGACTGCGGCGTGGCTGATGCGTGGCTGAGGCGTGGCTGAGGCGTGACTGCGGCGTGGCTGATGCGTGGCTGAGGCGTGGCTGATGCGTGGCTGAGGCGTGGCTGATGCGTGGCTGAGGCGTGGCTGATGCGTGGCTGAGGCGTGGCTGATGCGTGGCTGATGCGTGGCTGATGCGTGGCTGAGGCGTGGCTGAGGCGCGGCTGAGGCGTTGGTAAGGCGTCCCTGAGGCGCGGCTGAGGCGGGGCCAAGCCAGAGCAGCGGTGTCGAGGCCGTAAGCGGCGAAGTGGAATAGGAAATATCCCGCACTCGCACATAGCGCTTTACGTCCGAGGCGTTTCAATTGTAAAACACATCGTTTCGCCCGCAATGCACTAGGTCAGTTAACTTTGGCCCATCGATCCACGCACGCAGTTACAGAAGTTTATTGCCTCCTCCCGTCCCAACCGCAGCCTCGCCGCTGGCCCGAGGCAAAGAGCGAGAGAAAAAAAGAACATACGGCCGCTTGGAGCTGCCAGCCAGCGCTCCCCTTCTGCGGAAGGACATCATTTGGCGCGTCACATCGGTTCGACTTCGCGTTAACACGAAATATCCTCCCGCCCTCGCCTATCCGCTCGACCCCTCTTGGGCTCGGCCTCTTCTGCTGGAAGTGGCACGTGGAGGCAGGGGGGAGGAACATGGTAGAGGCGGTGTCGAGTGCAGCGGAGATAATGTGGAATGAGTTGGGGGCACGGTGGGGCGGTGGAGGGTTTAGTGGATTCCATGATTAATTGTTAGTGATTCCGGGAGCGTCAATGTCATTAGTTGCGTAAGTGAAGTGCATGTGTTTCCCTCGGGAGGTGGCGGTGATCTTCCCCCGCTGGATGGCGAGATCCGACGCCGACCTGCCGTCGACTAGTGGTGTTTCCCAAATCAGGTATCTCCCACCGCCTCCAGCCAGGATAAGTTGTAAGCTCCCGAACGGTCTCCCGGCATTTGTAGTAATATAGTGCATGCAAATGTGTGTGTAAGTAAGGGGTGAGTTTAGGACAAGAAAGAGGAAGGGAAGATCGCGCGCGTTCCGTGGCCCGCATGTTAAGGCCAACTCCGGCATTCGCCTGGTGTTGATCGTTGAAACCACGGAAAATTACCGTTTAGTGGACGTAATTGCGGCCGAGGCGAGGGTGTGGCAGGAGGTGCGTGGTACAGCGACAGCGGGGATGATAAGTGGTGGGGCGGTGCGCGGTTGAACGCTGCTGATGTATGGAAAGGGCAAATATAGTGGTAGGGAAGGGGATGTGACTTGGGTGGCGCTGTATTTAACGGATTGCAGCGATGGCCGGTGACGAAATCGGAGTGAGACAGGGGTGGGTTAAGAGGAGCTGCGGTTTTGAGGCAGAACAAGTGGAGTAGCAAGGGTGATACAGGGGCAAGAGTGAGGGCAATTGGCGTCCGGGTAGGTAATGAAACGTGACAGGCACCGGAAGGTGGGTGGGCGGTGGCGCGGGTGCTGGTCGGCGGCAACGGGCTTATGGGGAGTGTTGGAAAACGGGACCGAGGCGAAATGTTGGAGGGGACTGGAATGATAAGTGGTGGGTGCGGTTTGTGACGGGTGGCAGGGGCACATATGATGGCGGGGAAGGGGATGGAGCATGGCTTGCGTGGTATTTGACATTGAGCAGCGGGGCCGGTGATGGGAGCGAGGTGAGGCAGTGGTGTGGCAGCTGCGGCTGAGGCAGGGCAGTGTAGTAGAACGGAGAGAATGGGAGGCGGGGTCGAGAATGACCCGTGGGAGGCGCCGAGAGGCGGGTGGGCGGTGGCGAGGGTGCTGGCCAGCGGCAATGGGCTTATGGGGAGCGATGGAAGACGGGACCGAGGCGAGATGTCGGCGGGGACTGGGATGGTACGTGTTGGGGGCTATTTGTGTGGCGAGGCGAGGGTGGGTTACTGGACGAGATGGTGTGGTGGGCATGAGAATATGTCGTGGCGTGCGGGGTTCGTGGCGGGATGGTAGTTAGCACGGCGGATACGGCGGTTAAGCGGGATCGGCGCGGAGCCGTGGCGGGTTTAGAGAAGGCGAAGTGAGGGCGAAGGGAGTGGCTGGGCACACGGCTGGAGGAGGGGAGTGTGCAGGAGCAGGGAATAGGTTTTGAGCACTGCGTAGCCGGGCGGTGAGATAGAGAACTGAGTTGGGTCGACTGTGCCGGTGAAGGATTAGAATGGGAGTTCTCGGTCTTAGTCTTTGGCGGGATGACGTGGCGCGCGGACGAGGAGCGGGGACGAGGAGCGTGGACGAGGAGCGTGGACGAGGAGCGGGGACGAGGAGCGGGGACGAGGAGCGGGGACGAGGAGCGGGGACGAGGAGCGGGGACGAGGAACGGGGACGAGGAGCGGGGACGAGGAGCGGGGACGAGGAGCGGGGACGAGGAGCGGGGACGAGGAGCGGGGACGAGGAGCGGGGACGAGGAGCGGGGACGAGGAGCGACGACGGGGAGCGGGGAAGATGGACGTTGAGAGGGGTTTGCTGGCGGGGCTGATCTGAGTTCTGAGCTGCCGGGGATGGCAGAGGAGGAGGGGGCGTGGCGGGGTTGGGGGCAGGGCAAGTAGAACAGGAAATATCCCGCGCTCGCATCGCCCATTTGCATGTGCTCCCGCCCGCCCGGCAGGCTGCGGGGCTGCGCCTGCGAGGCCAGTGATATATTCTTGAGCGGGTGCCAGCGCCGGCCGCTCCCTGCTACTGTGCGGTTGCAGCAAGTTGTACTATTGGTGATTCAATGTTGCATAATTCGAAGAGTGATATTGTCGTCTCGATTTTTGTACTTATACTTTTGGATTTGGATTTTGTTTTAATATTTTGAAAATCGTCGTTGATGACGGACACCCTTCTACGTTGCACATTCGTATGTGATAAGAGCCACATGGAAGGTCCCTTAAGATTTCAGAGCAATACCACAATAAATAAATGTTTTATACTATTATATATAAAGTGTAGAGTGACTAAACTTAGCCAACTGTACATTACTAGCATTAAAAATTGTTTTTCCTTCTTTCTGTAACATTTTTATTTTTTTCACATAGGAGGTTGTCTATCAACGACGATATATTTCATTCGACTCGACTGTTGCACTTATATTTTGGATGAAGGAAAAAGAATGCAAGTTAGCAGTAGCTGTTTGAAATAATAAAGGTAGTAAACCCCAATTTTTATTACCAATTGAATGGTGAGCTGATATTACAAAAATTAAAATAGATCAGATAGATCTTCAAAAGACACGAAAGATTAAGAAAGCGAAGATTTGAGTTTTCAAACATTTAAACTTTAGTAAAGTTTTCAAGAATTTTAATTCATCATTTCTAATTTTAATCAATATAAACAACGTTTGTTTCTTTTGAACTTTGAAAGGTTACATTATCATATTCTCAAGTGTGTCTAGATTTAAAAGAAAATAACAGATCCTAAAAGTTTTAAAGTACTGCTATGGAATCCTAGAATGCTTAGATGGGACGTTAGACTGTCATTCACGAGACAAACATTATTAAACCGTTTTTGTGCTTGTTGGAGAACGTCTGTTAAAGATTCTTATTGAGTTGTTGTGGCAGTTTCTGAAGTCCAAGTCTGCTCTAATATCCTGAGCACTCAGAGAACGTATAAAACAATTATGTCGTTCAAATGATGCCTCATTTGCTATTGGAGAACATATAAGAGTATTCCAGTAAATAGAAAATCGAAGAAAGAATAAGAAGCGCTAATCCCTTGCTCCCTGTGAGGTATACATAACCATATAAAAATCTGGATGTGAAGAAAGTGAAAGTGATTCGGTGACATAAGTTTAATGGGAAGTAAGTTTCGAGACAAAAGTTGCTCTATAGATACTTGGTCTCGAGGAGAAAAGAATGATGTCAATTAAATGATAACAATACGACCCTAGGGAAGAAAACGAGGGCTTTATCAATGGTTGTTCTTATTATTTTTATTTGTATTCAAAGGGTCTAGATTCTCCACATGGGCAGGAATTGATTTTGCGGTGGGGAATAGATTGCATATAAATCTTACCACATAAAAAGAATGTCACGAGTTGAAAGAAAATTAAACGTAAAGATGAGGATGGTCCGTGAAATAAAAGCTGTCCTAGGTTCGAGTCTTTACGGTGAAAACTACAGGTAGCTGGATTGAAGCGGCCCGCTGTCTTGCTAAGATTTCAAGAATATTATCGCTCTAATATGTTGTTTGCAAGGTTTAAATTCATTCCAGGAAGGTGCCGGAGTAGTACACTACCATGGGTCAAGAACTGTGTGCGTTCCCAGCTTCCCCATCCAATGCGAATTTCCAAGATCAAAATAGAGCGTTAAACTGATGTCTGATTCTCATAAGACCCATTGAAAAATTTTCATCAAGTATTCGTGATTAGAATGCAGCGACCATTGTCAGACGAGAGCTGCGATAACGAAAATAATTAAGAAGTGACATAAACTCGTACAATTGCGATTGATAAAAATATTTATATAACAAAACGTTTTAAATATTAACTAAATATCTACAATTTTCAAAAAATCACTTTTAGAATGGAGAAAAATATCTTCATTAGAAAACATCAAGTCGTCTCGAAAAAATTCCTGACCCCCCACAAACACATACACGCACAGAGAAAAAATCCTGAGTGCGCTTTAGCTTAACCTTCTATTTTTGGAGGGTGATTTTACTTCTTTATCATGTTTTTTTTCGAAAAGGAAATATAGCATTTCACATTCCTTCATTTCATAGAACATATTTCAACAAATTCTGTAGATTATCCCTATTTAACTACATCAAATGTTTCTGATGACGTTAATGCGTAATGATATAACACGTGTCTCGTAGTGCTTCATGCTATGATTACGAGCATGCGGTAGGATATTTGAAATAAATCGTTTTTATACTTCCATTGTGTAATTCTGCCATTTAAAGGCTGCAACCCGTTGCATAATGATACTAATTACGATACAGATTTCATTACGATACAGGTTCTTGACCAATCACAGAGAAACTTTCAAACTAAGTATTGACACTTAATTAATAATTGAGAATCGTAAATTTTTCGTTCGATTGTGTACATTAAAATTGCATTTAATATTATGTTTTGCTTCTCAGTTTTCACTTCTTTAATTATTAATAATTTTATATGTGAAATATTATTTACAATAAATTGGATCATTATTTAACTTTAATCCTATCTGACTATCGCAGTATTAGTAATTGGAGGGAACATTTAACTGACGTTAAGATCTGTACGCAAGCTACTTTGTGTAATATGTTGCTGCCATGTGGTTGTCCTAAAAAACTGGCCAATTATTTAGTTTAAAATGTCTAGTGAATAAACGGTGGAGTTGCACCTCCAGTAATATGAGAAAATGCAAAAATGTTGACGTTGGAGTTAGTGCCTCAACTTTTGTACTCCCTCGCAGGCGGTCTGGTAAAACAAAGTCACATGCGATGGATAGGGCAGGGAGCTGTCTGGTAGGTTGTTTTGGCTGAATCCTGAATGTGAACTGCCACAAAACGATTCAATGTAAAAGTTAGTTCTTCGCTCGTTCCTCGCCCATATCGTAATATCACACTCGTGTATTAACACCCATAGTTACATCACCATTTCATAATGTACTATTATATTACTATTTCGTTGTTCGTTCTAACATTTCATCCTTTGTAGCGCACTTTATTTTTTTCACCGTTTATATCATTGTTTTAAAAGTGAAATAACTTCATATGAGAATCCAACTTGAACATTTCTGATAATAGATGCTACGGAGGGAAGATATTCTTAAAAATGTAATGTAACGTCCTCAAAGGCTTCATATTATAGATTATGACATAAAAATAACTCTGATGTCGTAAAGAACACAAAAAACAGCGTGTTAATAGGCTTAGAACGCATCCTTTCTTAGTGAAACCCGATAGTAATATGTATTTGAAAGTTTCGAACGCAGAACGTGCGGATTGAATGTGTCTACTGTTTTCATTCCATTTCATTCATCGCATCAACATCTGTGCACTTCTAATTTTTAGTTTCTGTCATACAACTTACGAGGTATAGAGAACATATTATCTGTGTCAATTGTGGAACTAATGATTGATGATGGTCTGGAGAAAAAAAATGACAGAAAAAAAGAAGAAACGCGCCGATTTTTCGACAAAGTTGTGTTGTGGCGGCCTGATACTTAAAAGTTGATCAGTATTAATCCTGTATGCAGCATATTACTTCCTCTAAGACCTTGTGAACTCTACATCCACTTTTTGTGGGTACAAGATATCGAAAAGTTGACTAACGAGAAAACTGCTATCTGTTCATCTGTGTGCAAAGCTAGAGGCCCAACCATTGAAACGATTTTGTCCAAATCTAGTATTCCCCGATTGATCTGGCCGAAAGCGAGTTTCTGCGAGCTTGAAATGGATATTTCGATTTTGGGGGGTACTTTACATGAAACCTCAACAACACTTTCTAAAAAATGACTCCGAATTTTGTTCATTAATTTTTTTTCGGATAAGGCTTATGATAAGGCATAAGGCATAGATGCTTATGTAGCATTTTCGTTGAATTATCTAAATTCACGCAAATTGCAAAATTGCAATTTTTTCAGCGTCTTCCTGCAAGAAACATTTTTCTTAATGAAATTTGTTCTTCAAAGACTGCTCTTTAATTCAGGTCAGGTACACATTTTCGAAAATATGAGTAGTTTTGGAATGCTTTTACGTGAAATAAGGCAATTAAAAAATAAGACTTTAAATAGAACGACAAAATATTTTCTTTATTTTTCTCTCAAAATGATCAAAATTCGGTTATAAAACTGGCACAGGTACTATGAAATCCCAGTATTTCAGAAAATTGCAGAAAAAATTCAAAACTACAAAATTCATAATAAATGTTTTACTTAAGGCAATCTATTATTTAACATTATATTTTTAAATAAGGTCATGTACAGTTTTTAAAATTTGTGTAGTTTTGCGAAATTTGTGTAAATCTTCAATATTGCAATGCAAATTTCTCATACTCTTTTTTGCTGAAGTCTTTTATGACATATGACTTCGTTATTCTTTGTGAAGCAGTATCACACGTACTGGGATGTGTCGATGACTTCTTATAAAATGCATAAATGCATCACAGTTCCTTAGTGCAATATCTACAATGGATTTCCCGAGAATTCGGACACATCTTGTACATAACACCGATCTGCCAACTAAGCCAGGTTGGAGTGAATAGCATCAGTCGGAGTGTAGAGCGAATATCTATGGTTTCACGTGTATTTGGATACCTTCTACCCAACCCTCATCTGCCAACTAAGCCAGGCCGGAATGAAAAGCGTCGGCCGAGAGTAGAGCATCGACATTCATAATCCTGTACATTGTCGGAGGTATTCCGGAGTGTAGAGCATCGTCCGGAGGTCGGAGGTTCGAGCGAATATCGTGTGAATTCATAACCTGTACATTGTCGGACGCAAGCCAGAGTGAAGAGTGTCGGCCGTAGTGTAGAGCGAATATCTATGATTTCTTATGATACAGGACACACCTTGTACATTACCCCGATCTGCCAACTGAACCAGGTTGGAGTGAACAGTTTCGGCCGGAGTATACAGCGAATATCTATGACTTCCCGTAATATTAAACACATCTTGTACCTAACCCCGATGCGCCAACTAAGCCAGGTTGGAGTGAGCAGCGTCGCCCGGAGTGTACAGCGAATATCTATGACTTCGCGTTCTACAGGACACACATTGACAATACCCCAATCCACCAACTAAGCCAGGTTGGAGTGAACAGCATCGCTCGGAGTGTAGAGCGAACATCTACGACTTCGCGTGAATTCGCGCACCCCTTATAGGCAACCGCGATCCTCCAACTAAGCCAGGCCGGGGTGTAGATGGGCGGCGGCCGCGTGCCGGGCATGCTTTACGTAATGATATCGCTTGTGGCGGCGATAAACCTCGAGAAGAAGGGCGAGACGAGGGCCGGAGCGGAACGCGGCTGTCGGATTATAAACAGCGCGCGGTCAATGCGATGCCTCACCTCATTCGCGCGGCCGCCGCGGCGCGGCGCGCCGGTCGGAGCGGCGCGAGTTACGGCTCTTTCGACTTTTGGCCTCTTGGCCTCGCGCCACCGCTCCTCCCCTCCCAGCCCCACGGCTCCTTGTGACCCGCTCCCGCCCCCGCCGTCCCCGCTCCCGGCCATCCCTCCCGCGAGGCAAACCGCGCGGAACGAATGCGACTGTATAATGCGCGGCGAGGGGGCGTAAAGATATTACGGAGTTTAAGCTCGGCGCAACGTACGGCAATCGACAGCAATATCGATCTGTACTGGGGAGGTGGCTCAGGGCATCGACTGATGTCACTGCAGTGCCTCTGACAGAGAGGTTCTAGGGTTAGAGTCCCGACGGTGGCACGATTTCTGACATTAGCCACATAGTTAGGTGGAGTTCAGTCGCTGTCTGTAGGAGAGTTCTAGTGTCCAGCTGTTTTGAAGTTTTCTGTTCTGCTCCGTATGCCGCACCAGTACGGGTGACGGACCGCGTGTGATCTTTCTTTCCTCTTCCTTGTCCTAACGTCATCATTTACGTACACATACTTATACTTACAGGCACTACACTACCACATAATGCCGGGAGACCGGTTGGAAGCGTAGAGCTTGCCCCGCCTGGGACGGTGTTTCGCTGGTGGGACGTACCTGGTTGGGGAAACCCTGTTTGCAGACGATAGGTCAGCGCCGGATCTCATCACCCAACGGGGGAAGATCAGCGCCCCTTATGGGGAAAAAGAACATGCACTGGGACTAATGACCTGGCAGTTGACGCACCCGGAGTCACCAATCAATCAATCAATTAATCAATCGATCTTCGGCGTATGTGCAGATGCTCGAGTGTGATGCGAAAACGAATTGAGCATTCGCAGAACACCGATGTTGCCGTCGATTGATTATTTGTTTATGGGTCCGTGAACTGCTGTGATCATTAGTCCTGTAAGTGAAGTGCATTTTTTAATCACAGGAGGTGGCTGTGTTCTTCCCACTCTGGACGATCATATCCGCCTCTGACCTACTTGTCGACCTCCGAAGTTGTTTCCCATTCACGTATTCAGTTGTTTCCCACCAGCAGAGCATTGCCTCAGCTAGGGCAAGGTCTGGGCTCTTCATTGGTTTCCCGACGGTGGAAGAAGTGTTCAAGTAAGGAGTGAGAATAGGACACGGAAGAGGAAAGGAATATCACACTCGGTCCTTGGTTCGTTTGTTGGAGTAATGCTTCGACATTCACCTGGTATTGATTGAAGAAACCACGTAAAACTACCGACCAGAAAAGCCGGCCAATATCCTCCAGGCAACGGATAAATTCAACTTAAGCCTCTAGCCAGTGTCGAAAATCGTGCCACCGTCGGTCAAACCCAAGAACCTAGGTGACATCAGTTGAAGACCTGAGCCTCCCCAGTTGGTGAATATTGCCATGGATTGCTGTACGCTATGCTACGTTTAAAATCCCTATTAGGAATTGTTTGCAGCAATCGTCTCGTAACAATTGTTTGCGTTCTCGATCGTTGGCTACACGCAGTTCCATGCATTGATGCCCGAAGTAAAGTATTAGTAGAATGGTCGAAGGATTGTTGTTGATTGCCAGATTCTACTGTGTGCAAAACCTATTCGTTTCTGACGTTAACTGTCAACTAGGAAGTGTTCTTCATTCTATAGGGTTTCTGCTCGATTTGCGTTTTGTTCAGACTTATGCAAACCCGCCGTGCTGCCGGAGTGTATTCTAGATCGTGAGAGACCTTACGAAAATGGGTAATCATGCCGTAGCTGTAAGGATTAGAGTGGGGACATTCTGGGGAAAGATGTAATGCTGTTTGTTGCCCGTTGTTCAAGTTACTCGAATCGCAGAAACATCGGATGAAAGCGGTAGGTCTGACAATACAATTCGAGTGTTGATCATTTGCGCACTCGTGTACTCGTCGAGCTCTTTCGATTTAAAGGTAAAAACAGGAGCAACTTAACGGTGTAGGGTCGTGAGGTACGCCTGCCGTTTAGTACCGTGCTGTATGGATAGTCTGGTAATGGGTGGAGAGAAGCGCAAACGAATTAAGTTCTGTATTTCAAATCATTGCGTTCTTCAGAAGTGTTATTCTTATCCATTTCTGACCTGTCTATGTTTGAGAGAAAAATATTTCAGAACCTCATAATGTAAAAATTACCATTTTATAGAAGATATTAAAGAAGACAATGAATTTAAAAATTGTAACACACGTTCGGGACCTACACGATTGTCGAGTTGAGACTTCCTTTTCAGAGCTGACAGTGTTTGGGAGAAAGGACATTTTTTAATAATCTGGGGATATACTACGTTACATTTCAGTTATAACGCTACAACGCAGTTCGACCTTTTTGTAATCGTAATATCCCGTACTCGTTCTCTTGCTGTCATTCTATTTCAACCCAGCCCAAGGAAGTGGATTCAAGACACTAGCGTCTGCAAATTGCCCCGGGCAACTCTAGTACCACTTCCATCCTTCTCCCTTCTGCCCTTCACCCTCACCCTTCTCCGTCTGGCTCCCCTTCCAATGCCTTCCCTTGACTCTCAAAGAAATTGCAATGGCATTACTTCTTTGGCGATTTAAAGAGGTTTTGCCAAGAATTTACAAGAAAAAAGATCGTACTGAAAGTTCTGCCAACGAAATACGTGAAAAAAAAGAAGACTCTGTTAACTAGAAAATCAATCTCGCGTATCTAAAACATAATGATACCAAAACACGGTAGAAGAGTAAGAGAGTCGTTTGCTTTACGAAACTATAAATACGAAGAATGCCATTCATTCTTTCGGAAACGGTACTGAATTTTTTCTAAAATAAGAATTATAATTTATCTTTACGTGTTTTAACTTGCTGGATTTGCAGTCAGATGCAAAATAATGTCGCCATTTTACTCTGCCAAAGATAACTACACTTTTCATTCCCACCTTTTCAAATAATTTGTATTCCATGTTCAAGTTCGGAGTATCTTTGTGTTTCCTTTTTACTTTCTCGCTACCGCTTACGCTGTAGAGAGAAAGTTATATTGCCGGACCCTGACAATGAAAAACTGGATAAATCCAGTTGATAAATTTAGAAAAAACTTTAACATGTAGAGTACCAGAACCAAGTTTTGTAGTCGTTGATACAAAAAAATCGATTGAAGACAAAAGGTCCGTCTGTCCGCCTGTCTGTCTGTCTGTCAGTCAGTCTGTCTCTGTCTGTCTCTGTCTGTGTCTGTCTGTGTCTGACTGTCTGTGTCTGTCTGTGTCTATCTGTGTCTGTCTCTGTCTGTCTGTATGTCCGTCCGTCCGTCTGTCTGTCTGTCTGTTTGTCCGTCCGTCTGTCCGTCCGTCCGTCCATCCGTCCGTCTGTCAGTCTGTCTGTATGTCCGTCTGTCCGTCTATCTGTCTGTCTGACAGTCAGTCTGTGTTTGTCCATCAGTCTGTCTGTTTGTCCGTCCGTCTGTCTGTCTGTATGTCGGTCCGTCTGTCTGTCGGTCCTTTCGTCCGTCTGTCAGTCTGTCTGTTTGTACGTCCGTCTGTCAGTCCGTCCGGCTGTCAGTCCGTCCGTCCGTCCGTCCGTCCGTCCGTCTCTGTCTATCTGTCTGTCTGTATGTCGGTCCGTCTGTCTGTCTGTCTGACAGTCAGTCTGTGTTTGTCCGTCAGTCTGTCTATTTGTCCGTCTGTCAGTCTGTTTGTCCGTCTGTCAGACTGTCTGTCTGTCTGTCCTTTCGTCCGTCTGTCAGTCTGTCTGTTTGTCCGTCCGTCTGTCAGTCCGTCCGTCAGTCTGTCTGTCTGTCTGTATGTCGGTCCGTCTGT
>BLKR01004291.1:0-113590 GCA_011170035.1 Teleogryllus occipitalis
GCGATTGCCCATAATCCCATGCGAAGATCGCACGTCTTGACGTACGGTGTACCCAATGAAACAAAGTACGTACTTTTGATGTCCGTTGCGGGACGCTCCTGCGCAGATTACGACAGGACCACAGGATATCAGCAAAAATTCTATCAATCCGTAAATTAGAAAAAAGGTATAATAAAATACTTTTAAGGAAAGCAAAAATTGTGCTGCAGAAATGTAGCGCATTAGAATGAAACTTTTAAACGCCTTTTTTGAACGTTCTTTTAGCACAATTGGCATTTATGAGTGCACTAATTTAGGGAAACTCCCGTGAAATTAATTAAATTACGTTTCTCGGCATAGCTCCTTCAGCAACGCTTACACAAAAGCATTCACCGCAGAGTATTCGCACGTGCTGAAATAATGGCTGCTGCATGAGAATGTTTCCGCCACGTTCACTACAGGGCATCAATTAGTGTGTAATATCCGAATAAAAGAAGAATGTGGTTGACAGTTCGGTGTGGATGGGGGCGGCGTTGCCGCGTACTGTGCGCTCTACCACGTGCTTTGAACAATAAGACGAACAGCTGAGAGAAATCGGGAAAAATCGTAACACGTAAAAGAAAGAAAATAAATAAGGAACTTACATTTTCTCATCCTTCGCCAATTACTCCCAAACGTCGACGCTCAGCCGATAAACTGCAGCACTCCGGATACGCGATTCATTTGGCAGTTCAAACGCGACAACATCGGGCAAATGGCGATAGTTCTGATTCGCTGTTGCCTAGGTTACGGAGCTGACGTCACCATGTTACCGGGAACTGTCAACCACATTCTTCTTTTATTCGGAAAATAACCACGTAAATAGATTTCGTTTATTTAGCCTTCTCAGCTATGTTACATAAAATACATATTTACATACATTGTTTACATCTGCAGGTAACTATGTACAAACTTAATTTTCTCCTTTTATGATTTTTATAACTTTTCTTTTAAATTCTTTGAATTTGTTCCACAATTTTTTATTTCTAATGGTAATTCATTATATAATTCAAATCCTTTATCAAATTCTCTTTTGGCCTGTACAGTTTTACTGAAATTAATTAATAAATGTTGTGCTTGTCTTGTTTTCCTTGTTTTATCTTTTCCTCTTTGGGTTTTATTTTCTAAATTTCCTATTATATGGTTTTCGATTAATTTAAAGATAAAAATTAGCATCTTATAATGAATTTTCTCATTATTTGACTTTCATTTCAGAGTGAATCGCATGCCTAGCATTAGTGTATCTATTGCATTGAATAACCCTTGTGGCTCTATTTTGTTGTATCTGAAGTTTTTTAATTTCAGTTTTTTGGGCTCCAACTAGTATTGTTGCATAGTAATCATAATATGGTACAATTTTGGATTCCTATATTAAACATCTTGTATAGCCATTTGTAAATTGCCCAAATCTGTCTTCTTTTTTGATCAATTCAAATTTATTAAATTCACCGTCACACCTTCTTTCTTTCGTCTTGCTTTTCATCTTGCTTTACCATCTTTCGTCTTGCTTGCAAATATTTTGACACCCTGCGTCAGCATTTTGTACTATTCTTTTAATGCTAATACAAAATAGTTATTGAATTTGTTAGCTATATTTTCTCTACTAATTTCATTAAATATAATATCTTTAGTCATTATATCATAGTTTTCACCTCCTGTTAATTTCTTAATTACCTTCCATATTTCTTAACTATTATATTGGGGTTCTTTAATAGTATTGTTACAATATTCCACATTCGTTTTCTTAACTAATTTAATTACATTATTTCTTATCTTCTTGTACTCTTCCCACTCGTTTGGTTCTCTCATTATTTTAGCTATTTTGTATGCTTCAACTCTCTTTTTACACAGCATTTGTATATATTCGCAATACCATTTTCTTTCATTCCATTCGGTGTGCACCTTCAACGTTTAAAATGGTGCCATCTCATCCAGGGCTTTTACAAATTCCTTGGTTAACTTGTCATTATTTTCATGTTTTAATTGTCTAATATTAAATTCTAATACTTCCCTAAATTGATCACCTTTAAAATTCTACAGTCTCTTTTGGATATTTTAATCCTTTCCCTTTGATTTGTACCTTTTTCTTTGAAATCCAACTCCACAACTACCTAGGCATGATTGGTTTCTTTTGGTGTGTCTTGTACTTCTAAATTTATGATTATATTTGAGAATACTAGATCAATGATTGTCTAACTATTACTATCTACTCTAATTGGCCCTTTTACCAATTGGTTTAGTCCCAATACTTTAAAGCTATTTACTAACTTCTTGGCATAACTTTCTCACGCTAAATTTTTATTACAATCCCCCAATATTATGCAATCATTAATTATCATTATTTCTTCCACTTAGTTTGTAATATAGTCAATAAATTCGCTATCCGATCCATTTGGAGAGTGATAGATAGCAACTACCAACCCTCTGTATTCTTTACAAAAATTACCTAACTTAACAATCCAACAGTTAGTTTCTATAATCTATTTTAATTTTCCCTATTTTAATATTTTCTCATGAATATTATTACTCCCCCCGTTCTTTGATTCTGTGAATTACATCTGATACACTTGCAGCCTTGTAGCCCATTTTCCCAATCCTCTATATCTTCCGTTATTCGTGTCTCAGTGAAAGCCATTAAGCTACGTTTATTTTTGGCGTTCATTTACGTATTTACTGATTTTATCGAAATTTGCAAAAGACTTTGTACATTAAGTGCTATGAATGTCGCTTGTGTATTCAACGATTGCTATTCAGAAGTATAATCAATTCTTTTCTTCTTTTCATTTATCATTCTTAAATAAGTTGGGCAATCTTTGGATGTTGCTTCACGATCAGTCTTCTAACCTTGTCTTCACAATTCTCACATTTTTTAATTAACCCTTTCACTGCCGGCTCCTTCCGGCCAACTACTACGAAAACTGACACGGGATTTTCAAAAAAACAGACACATTCAAATCCGTAACAACTGCATTTTAAAAGATATCCCTTTTTTTGGGAAGAGGAGAAATATAATGTACTTTTAACAAGTCTAGAAATTAAGGTAAAATAATATTGTCCCCTTTTGCAAAAAAAAAAATTATTTAACACAATGTTTTAAAATTTAAAAAAATTCAAGTTTATTGCTATAATTGTTTTTCTGAGATCTGAAATCATTAAAAACTCACACTTTACACATCAATGAATAAATTCTTAAATATTCATTGTTTTATAAAGTATATTTTACAAATTACAAGCTTCTTTAATTATTGTGTGAAATCCTGTCTCTTGGCAAATGACATAATAATAATAATAATAATAATAATAATAATAATAATAATAATAATAATAATACAATAATATTTTTGAAATCTACATTCACTTACGGTAATTTTTTTGTTTTTAAGTTTACATATCTTGATAAATTATGTTAAATGTATATAACCATTAAAATTAATTTAAGTTATAATAGCAATTAAAATTCAATTACCTAACTTACAGTTCAAATAGTTTACTTGATAAATTACATGATTAATAACATAGTGCTCACAATAAATATTAATATAATTTATATTTTAATTATACAAAGTCACATTATCAAATTAAGAGTAACATTAACAATGAATTGTATTAAGAAACTAGCAGATTATGATACAGTGGAAAATAACTTACAATTAGAGTGAGTAATTCACATTATCTTACAGTGATAATTTAATTAACTTACAATAACTTTAATACATTACGTTTTAATAATAATTACAAGTCCTTACAATATCCTGACATATGATTACATTATTTACTACATTATTAAATAAAACATTGTCTTTTTGAAACAGAATGACTGGCACAAAGGGTGGTCATTCTTGTAGCGGTACATAGTTTTTAATTACAGAAAACTTAATGCAATTAAGATGTCTTATATAGACACACACTAATAAGATAACGTTTAAGAAAGGTTTTGAAGTATTTATTATCAGCTGATTTTATGGTAACTGGGAGATTATTAAAAATCTGAGCAGCAATGCAGAAAGGATCTTTATTAGTTGAGGACTTGCTAGTGAATATCTTGTGATAATCCCTATGTCCTCTAGTATGATAGTTATGAACCTCCATTACTCACAAGACATTGATTCTGATTATTTCTCAATAGTAGTATTACTTTGTAAGAGTAGAGTTCTACAATAGTCGGAAAATATTTTATAAAGAAATCTTTACCGAACTGTCTTGGATTTAGTTTGAAAATGGTTCTGATACATTTTTTTTTGTAGGACCATTAATCTATCCATATTTTTTTTGTGTTGTACCTCCTCTTATTTCAATACCATATTGAAGTTGTGAGAAGATTATGCCATAATAAATTTATGGAAGTCTGTTTCCAGGTATCTGGAAAAGTATCTCAAGAGGAATATATTGGAGTTTATTTTATTATAAAGTGTGTCAACTTGTTTGTTGTAAGTTAGGTTTTGATCTGTGAATATTCCTAAAATCTTATGTTTGATTCACTGATTCATTGTCTAGTCCCACTTTTAATACACATAAATATAGTACTATTGAGTACTATATTTATGTTTTGGTGTTGGTATCTGTGATGAAACTTGAAATTGATTAATACAGTTTTATCAACATTTAATTTCAATTCATTTTTGGACAAATAATCTTTACTTAATTTTAATGATTCAGACATTAGTGTCTAGATGACAAAAAGTTTGCCCACTGCTTATTAACGTCGTATCATCTGCATAAGTAATTACAGAGAAATCGGAAGAGCTTGGAATATCATTACATATATTAGAAATAGCAAAGGTCCAAGCACATATCCTTGCGGAACACCTGTAGTAATTGTATCAAAATTTGATTTAACTTTGGATAAGAAATTTTCAGATTGCCAGATCTCTGTACATTGCTTACACCCTGTGAGGTATGATCTAATGAGGTCATTAACTCCACCCCCTATTCCATAATAATCTAGTTTTGCAAATTTTTCATGAGTCACTATCAAATGCCTTTGAAAGATCAATGAATATACCCGTTTTCTTATTTGATTCCAAGTTTCCAATGATTTCATGAATAAATTCCACAACACCAGGTGGTGGTGGAGAAGCCCTTCCTGAAGCCATATTGTGATTAATTAAGGATATTATTGGATTCAAGAAACCAAATAAGTCTTGCTAATATAACTTTTTCATAAATTTTGCCAAATAATGAAGTTAGGATTATAGGTCAATAATTCCTAACATCTTGTGCGTTATTATTCTTAGCAAGTTGTCTTATAATACAAATTTTTAGAGATTCTTGGAAAGTGAATACAGATAGAGATGAATTTATTAAATAAGCTAATATATTAAGAAGAGCAGGCTTACATTTTTTAAGAATTATTGAAGATATTTCATCATTCCTTGATGAGCAACTATTTTTTCGGGGAATTTATCAGTTGATTAACTTCATTAGCATTTGTATGATGGAGAAATACAATTTTGAAGTTCCAGAAGATAAAGTATTACCATGAACCAGGGTGCATAGAGACGCAGGGGTGAATAGGGACAGCAGTGTAGATTGATTGATTGATTGATTTTTTCGTGTTTCCGGGCACGTCAACAGTTGGTTATTAGTCCCGTTAGTGTAGTGCATGTTTTTTCTCGGAAGACGGCGGTGATGGCATGATCCGGCGCCGCTGGATGGCAAGATCCGGCGCCGACCTATCGTCAGCTAGTGGTGTTTCCCCCTAACCAGGACTCTCCCACCAGCGGGACACCGCCCCAGGCAGGACAAGCTCTAAGCTCCCGACCGGTCTTCCGGAATATGTGGTAGTGCATGTTAGTGTAAGTGTGTGTGTGTGTAAGGGAAGAGGATAGGACAAGGAAGAGGAAGGAAAGATCGCGCGCAGTGCGTGACCCGTTTGTTAGGGTACTGCTCCAGCATTTGCCTGGTGTTGATTGGAGAAACCACGGAAAACTACCGATCAGAGCAGCCAGCCGCTAGAATTCTCCTCCAGACAGCGACTAAATTCGACCTAGTTGAAAAGGACAGCAGTGTAGAAAAAATTCAATCTCTCTCTGACATGAAGTAAAATAATGTATTTTTGATGCCATCTGGTGAATGAAATTCATATGAGATTGTTGTTCTCGACAGTTGTGTGTATTATTTTTAAAATCATTTCAGTGGTTGGGAATACTACCAAAGGTGATCAGGTGTTGTTGTCACTATTGTAGAGTTCCTGGCAATCTACAAGCAAGACATGTTGGTGAAATAATTTCAAAATATTTCACATTAATAGTGATGATATTTCTACGTTACATGCATACATTTTTATGGTGAAATGTTAATTTTGAAATAAACAGTTCAATATTTTATCTCAGTCATTTTTTGACATGTATTGGGTGAATAGGGACAACATGGTTAGAAAGTACGAGAGTAATATCAGAGGTCGTCGGCACATTGCCCAAGAGGACCTAGAAAATGCACTGCAAGCTATTAGGAGAGGAATGACACTTGGAGCTGCTGCAGAGAAGTTGCAAATACCTAAATCAGTGTAGCAGCAGTACAGTAAAATGTCTCCTGCTCAAATTATAAACAGAAAAATGAAAGGAGACCAAACAGCCCTTGGTGAATCTTGTGAGAAGATTATGGATAGTGTTGTAGGTTGTGGAAGGTGGGGGGTGGGGGGTGGGGATCCAATGAGTACCTTTGATTTGCAGAGTTTTGTAAAATATCACATGGACAGTGAGGGGAAAGTAATGAAGCAGTTCAAGAACGACCCTCCAGGGTCAGATTGTGCTCAGTCTTTCATGAACAGGCATAAGGACAAAATTGCTCTTGCATTTGTTAAAATCTGATATAGGGAAAAGCTAAAGTCACTCCACAGAACATGGAACATTATTTTGAAGAATTAAAACTGGTAGTTGATGATGTTCTAACAGTACGACGAGGAAGACACATGTTTATGTATGTTATGTTTTTAAAAAGTAATCTTGTGTTTCTATTCACGCCTATGTCTGGTAGAATAGGGTTTTGAAATTTTATTTAGGACTTTCCCTATTGACACCATTCTTGGGGTGAATAAGGACAATTTTAAATCAACAATTACGAGTCATTATGTTCTGCTATCTTAATGATATTAGGTTCCAAAGATAAGAGATTAAACCTTCTTTCACTTTCATGATTAAAATATTTACGACATTTTGTATTACTAGTTTTATTATTAAAAAACTGTAATCTCCTTGCTCACCCTGATTTACGGCACTAGTATTAATGGTTACAATGTCCTGTTTCGAATTTAAGAAAGGGCAGTTAAAGGTTCTACAAATATCAGAATTATCAAGAAAAATGTCTTCTTATAGGAGGTGTATGTTTTGTGAGAGTTGTATGAGTGAGTTTTCCCATTGTTAATTACATTCCACAGTGTTTTAAGATTTGTTTGTCCAGTTGTTAACTTTATGATTTAATTGATAAGCTTTCTCATTCATCAGTTTTAGCCTATATTGTTTTTTTACCCTTTATACTTCTCATTATAAAAGGGGTCCTTGGTATCTCTGAACAGGTCATACACATTTTTCATTTTATTTCTGAGAACAAGAATTTTATTAGGAAGCTTAATTTTGGGTTTCTTCACTACACTCATTTGCCTCTTAATAATAGGACATGCAATATTCACATGATAATTTAATGCACTCAAGAACAAGTTCCATTTCTCATTGATATCATTACTATTGAGTACTTCAGTTCGCTCCTTTATTAGGAGACATTCATTTAGCATGTATAGTTTAGTATCCCTTGTGTCATAGATGAATGTGTATTTAGAAACTTCAAGACTAACAGAGCAATTGATTATTTCAATGATATGTGCAGTGTGATCAGATAGATGAAAATCTATATTACGAGAAGAGTATTTATTCATTTCAACGTTTGTAATGATGAGATCTACGGTAGAGCTGGAATGGGTTGTAACATGTGTTGTCCCAAATACATCATGAAGATTGAAGCCCTTTAGTAAATCATGTAGTTCATCAAGTTCAATATTAATGTTCAGATCTCCCAAAATAATTAACTCACAGTTAACATGCCTTTAAGACCGTTTTCATGTATAACACCATTTTCTGCCATTACTAACAAAAAACACGCGACACGTATTAAGAAAGTACCTAGCAACACTGTTCACTCAAGCACCCACTCACCCATATGACCGTGTGCCGTCAGCTTTTTTTCCAGCTGTTCCAGACACGTTCGCTTAAAATAGACTTTGTGATTTCAAACATATTAGAAATAAATATGTTTCGTATAAATGACCAGCTGAAAAATTAACCACATGATAAGAAGCTTTCTACACCGTCCATACTTGGGTTTTTGAAACCTGGCTGATGACAGCTGATCAGCTGTTACGGTTTCTTCCTATTGGGAGCTTAAACGTCACCACAGTGACGTCACCGTAATGACGTTTCAGCTCTCGATTGGATACGGTAAGAGCTGATTAAGTATCATCAGCCAGGTTAGAAAACCCAAGTATATTGCTAAATAAATTAATTAAAATCGTCTGCAAAGCTGCCATAGGCTCTCATCGGCTGTGGCAGTTTGGCTTCCAACCGCGCAACCGTTCTCATCGGCTCTTGGCAGTGAAATTGTTAATTCACATAGTCTACTACTCGCATCCTCTACGATTACCAGCACATACTTTACATACAATTTCTTTCCTACAATCTTCACTAAAATGATTAAAACTCTATACCATACTATTATGTGTAGAAGCACAGAAAAAATAAGGGTAAGATTCTATTTCTTCTGTGAGAAATTACTCTCTGAAAATCGAACTTGAACCATTCGTATTCCATAGATTTGGTTGCAAATATTTCTCAAATAGCATAAAAGGTAGGTAAATAATGTTAATATTTGTAGGCCGGAGTATACTGAATCCAATGCCTTTTATTCTAGAATGATAGGACAATCCAGGGATGATTAATTTAGAAAAGAGTAAATGTCTACAAATGGGAAAAATGGCGCACGGCGTAAAATAAAAATGGCCGGCATTTGTAAACCAGATACAATAAAAATAAATTAAAGATGTTTTTGAACAGTTTAACAAGGAAATTTATGTACAAAATATAAATTTTTTTCGAGGTGGTAGAGCGACCAATTTATTAAATTCTGGACCACTTAAAATGAGTTTTATATCCTTTTATCACTTGTCATTATCTTCACTCGTTTCTACTTCATTTTGCATCTTAATTACCTGAATCAATTGTTTGTCTTCTAATTCAAACTACTCTTTTCTTACTCCTATAATTTTAAGTTTAGGTTTAATGTTCATTGGAATATATTCATCTACCTTTTTCTTTAATTTTTCCTCCACTTTCTTTTTCAATTGTTCTATACCTTTCTCATTATTACATTCTACTATTACTGCCCCCTATTTCCTTTCTTGATTTGATTTACCCCTACAGAGAGTTTATTAATATTAACATTCTCCCTGAGAGTTTGTTCCGTTATATTACCATCTTGTGGTATTTTCGGTTTTATTATAATTGGTTTTTCTTTTCTAGCTATTTTGGCATAAGTTACTGTTTGGGACTCCTTTTTATTAATATTTACATTTTTTAATTATTTCCACCATCTGTACTTTTATAATATTTATTTATTCCAAAACAACTACTCTGACAATATCTTTCAATTCATCTATACTTTGCTGTTTATTTTTTAATTTCAATGATATTATTAAATCAAATTTACTTTCTAACGTACTATTAATGTTTCCACATGGATGTCCTCTACCATTCTTATTTCTATCATTTTCAACGACATTCTTTTCTCTATCCCCATCACAATTCACAAGCTCATCTCCAGTATCAAACACTTGATATTTGTTCCTGCATCTACTATGGAAGTATTTCATACATTTCTTACAATAAATGCCCTCTCTAATTATTTCTTTCTTACATCGCCCCAATTCGCATATGCGTTTAATTCCCTCCATACTCTTATGCTCTATTGACCTTCACTTACAATCCAACCGTTATAGAACGATTTTCCTAAGGATGAGCCAAAGTGACAGTTCACGAAAGTGAACATCACGTCTATTTCAGGGAAGAATCCCTCCGCTGCGGCAGCTGTTCAGCCACATCCCTTCGAAAGTGCTAATGACTCCCGTGAAAACATCCCTATGCAGAAGTCTGAGTTTCGCTTAATATATGCACGTACGCGAGTTCCGGAAATATTTAAATTTAATTACGTAAGTGGGAAATCTCTTAACATGCTCTCACAATCAGCAAAAGAAAACTGCCACGAATGTAAATAGAAAGCTCAATCAGAGCTCGCCACACAACAGCACAACGTGCCGGAACCACGTGCATCGGTACGCATCTCGCATTCAAGTCTCGATTTTAAAATAAACATAATATTTATCACACAAAAAATAATAGAAAAAAGAATTTTTACAGAAGAGCACATAACACTGCACTTCCTAATTTCAATTATTTCTCGTGGCGCACTATATTTTTGTCGGACGAGCACATCACAAAAGGAAGAGTCGAAGCCATTTACAAGTTAGCCAACTGCAAACGAACGAATGCGGGAAGGGATTCTAATGGGCTCAAGAGCACGACGACCACAGAACCTTCAGTTATGTTGCCAGCACTAGCTGTAACTTTGGCTCATCCTCAGACAAATCGCTCTATAAGGCCGGTCAGGTCCGTATTATCCACTCAGCTAGCTTCCTGAGCAACCGCCTCCCGGCGTACTTGAACTTCGTAGTGTCGTCACATCCAATACCAGCACAGACGTCACTACTCCGTTTGAAGCACTTCTGGCGGATTGAACATTAACACGACCGTTCACTGTTAAGCGCGTGAAAGTTATTAATCTTCTGTGAAGCTCTTGTGCCAAACTAAGTATGTATTTCTTGAATTCACTTGCATCGGAATTAAACACTGTCACATGAATGTTTGGCAGACCACATTAGTAAACGATATCACGGTGGATGCGCATGTGACGAATTGCATTACTGCTCTCTGAAAAACTTTTTTGGCAGACGGGACATTTATGAGGGCGTTCACCGCTGTGCACACGCATGTGTTGAATTAAATGATTGCTCAGTGTGAAATTCTTTTGGCAGATAGAACACTTATAAGGCCGTTCACCGCTGTGGATACGCATGTGTCTAACTAAACCATCTCTTTGTGTAAAGCTCTTTTGGCAGACGGAACATTTATGAGGTCGTACACCGCCGTGGATCCGCATGTGACTAAATAAACCACTTCTATATATGAAGCCCTTTTGGCAGACGGAACATACATGAGGGCGTTCACCGCTGTGCTTCCGCATGTGTCGATCTAAATAACTACTCTCTGTGAAACTCTTTTGGCACACGGAACATTTATTACGGCATTCGCCAATATGGATGCGCATGTGCTCAACTAAATTATCTCTTTCTGTGAACCTCTTCTGGCAGACAGAGCAATCATACCTGTGGATACGCATGTGATCAGCTAAACTTGTGCTCCGTGTGAAACTCTTTTGGCACACAGAACATATATGAGGGCGTTCACCACCGCTGTGAATCCGCATGTGCTTCAATAAACTACTTTCCTCTGTAAAGGTCTTTTGGCAGAAAGAACACTGATTAGAGCAATCAGCGTTTTGGGTCTGTATGTGACTTTTCTCCAAACTTTTATGTTCATTACCATCTTCCTCTTTCTGCTTAATCCCTACTTCACAACCGCTTTCTAACAAGTTCGTCGCACAGACGGTAAGTTCGTTGCACACGGGACTCTCCCTTTCTCTCACTCTTCTTTTCCCAAGAGTTGTGGAGTTTCCATCGTTGAACGAAGATGTGCAAGAGACGGCATTAGGCATTTGTGTCATTGAGTCCAAGAGGTCACCCACAGTGTCGCATCCTCCACCTGTGGAAAGAAGTAATTTGTTAGCACGAAAATGTCATTTTGGATTATCTCACGCAGAAGTAATGTGCTTATTGCCCTGAAAGTATAGAAAACATACTTGCATCGGTAAGCGAACTCTAGATTTGGTTTTTCTGCATGGATAACAAAATAGCAACTGCTTTAAAAAGTTTGGACTGCTTTCATAGACGCTTGCGAGATTGCGCCAGATACTGGGAACTCGCATTGACGGCACTTCTGGGAATTATATGCGTTTCTTCATATGACACCACGAGAGGCAATTGTTGAGAACTTTTCAGCCGAACAGTTTCACAAAAGATCGCCTCGTCAGTAAAAAGCGTAGTAGTAATTCACATCTTGGCTACATTGAAAATTCGATTTTTAACTGTTAGTAGCGGGGACTACCTTACAGCCGTGTATATTCCATGCAAAGAAGTTTTTAGCGCGGACAATCGCCTGAAATTGTATTACGCACGAATTACGACAGAAAAACCATCTTCTGTTCGCCTAAGACAAGGAAACATTAACTTCTTCAATATTCAATAATTCTAACTAATATTTTTTAAATAACTGTCTTTCAGAACGTTCCCTTGTGCCAAGCAAGGAAACTATGGCAACGCATGCAGACAACCCAATTCATCTTCTGTGGCTCTCCCAAAACTCTGATGAACCTATTTTGCAGTCTCTACAGAGGTCATTGACCCAGAAGCTGAAGTACATTAATTCTGAGTACACAATGTGTAGTGAGTACAAACAGTGTACACTGAGTACAAGAAGAAGATCCACTACATGTAGTAAAGATTTTTTACACATTTCGGAATTAGGACCCCACAATTTGAGTTTTATACTATCGAAAAACTTTCTCTATACTTCGTGAGTAGTACGCGAAAAAGTTTAAAGCTAAGTGGCATCATAGTTCGTGAAGAGCCCATTGTTTCTAAACTTCTAAAACAATCAATCTTTAACAGAAATCTCAGCTACTAAAACATTTTTGGGACGCAATTTGGATATCAATATGAGGCATTGAAACTTGCGCCAATATTTATCGACAGTAATTGTCTGCTGGATAGTAGTTTTAACTTCTGAGCTCAAACAATTGAAGATTTTTGTTCAACTTGGATTTGTAGCGAACTTTTTCCAGCTAAAATGGAGAGCATAAAACAAGAAAAGTTTCACTTAATGTATATTTTCTACCATCTTGTGTGAATGAATCTCTCACAGGTGGTGCACAAAATCATCACTTCATGATCCATCACATGCACCACTGACATCCTTCATTCTCATACCATTTTAAACTGAAGAGATAATAGTTCACAACTACAAGCACGCACCTCTTCTCTTTCTCCAAGTATTTCAATGAAAGGAATTCTTCATATCACGTTGCGACTGCATTTACTGAATTTTCCTAACCTTGAAATTAATAAATTCTGTGGTGGCAGAGGAGATTTTGTGGCACTCCATGATTAACTATCTGGGGTCAATGTGGTATCTACCACAATAGTATTAATTATAATTTAATATGATTACATTTAGCCAAACATGTGTTTCGGGAACACTCTTCCCATGCCATTCGTACAGCGTACGAACAAAATGGCGTCATACTTTGACGACTTTCTATGAACTTATGTGTTTAATCTGTGTTACTTGGAACCACTGAGGATGGGAAGAGTGTTCCCGAAACAGAAAGTTTATTGAAATTAATTATTTTAATACCTCATAGTTTTTTCTTGAATCAATTTTTGCACTCATTTTGAAGAGCCTGCCATCTAAAAGTATTCACATCCATGTAGTTCTATGCAACTGAAATACACAAGTAGGTGAACTAAGCGCCTTACAAATCCCATGCACTAGACGGTAAGCACAACCCGTAGAACATGTCATTTTAGCCAGCGCCCTGAGACTAATTCGTGAAAAAGCCACATTTCAGACCTCGCCCGTAAAACCACGTCCACGTGACCTTCGTACGTGCACTCCTTTCACGTACAGTGAAACTCATTTCCAAGTAATTCACAATAATTATTCAATTCTTATTAAGGAACTTCTGAAGAAGATAAAGTGATGTAATGCTGCCGGAAAAAGCGGTGAATTTTCGGCAGAAAAGCTACTATCGGGCCCTAGTAACAAAAAAGTGGATAAACCCTGTTGCTAAATTAACAAAATCCTCTAATACGTGGTGTAGGCAGAATCCGTATTTTGTGGGTCCTTGATACTGAAAAATCGATTGACGGCAAAATGCCTGTCCGTCTGTGAACAACACTAGCGGCTAAACCGTTCTGCCGATTTTCTCCAAAATTAATATTCCCCAATCGATCTGGCTCATGTCACGGTTCCTTGAATTTGAAACCGATATTTTAATTTTGGGGCATACTTTACATGAAGCATCTGGAACATTTTCAAAAAACATGGCTCCGTTTTTAAATAAACTTTCTTATATAGGATAGTGTAAAGAACGTTTAAGAGAATCACCCAGGTCTCATGTTCGTTGAAAATGCTAATTTTTCGAAAATTCAAAATTTGTTCGGCTCCTTCAACTACAATTATGAAGTTAAACATTTTTTTCTTTACGAAATATGTTCATGAAAAACATTCTTCACATAAGGTCATGTTCAATTTTTCGGAAATATTCGTATTTTGTGGGAAATTTTGTTTCAAACAAGCACTTGTCACTGATTCTGAGGAAACAAAATGTCGGCATCTTCCAACAATTACAATTGTGAAGATACATTTTTTTACTGAAATGTGTTCATCAAACACAGATCTTCAAATAAGGTCATGTTGAATTTTTCAAAAATATTAGTATTTGAGTAATTCGGTGTTAAACTTAGTCGCCCACTCCGAATATCCTGAGCTTCGTGAACGTAATACGAGAAGTTGGAGGCAGTTCATTGATATGTAAATTTGAATTTGTACATTATTTCATATTTCTTTGATCACCCCTTATATTCGAGTTTTTATTACACGTTTACAAATTAATTTTTCAGGAATTATTTAAATCCTATTTGATAATCCATATTTTTAGACCGTGTTTCGAGGAATAATTTTCATTTTCAGTGTATTGACGAATTTTCTTTCAAGCAATCCACAAACCTTAATTGGTTTTCTTTCTTTCTATTGGCCCAATTAAGTTTTCTTTCTTTAAAATATGATTCAAATGTAATATGAAAGAAAAATTAGCCCAAAATTATAGCCCAAAGGAAACATCAAATTGCAAGTCGGCAATGGCATTCCGGCCCGCGAGACGGTAATTCTGTCAATTATGTCTCAATGTTGGGACATGATTTAGCTGTATGAAGCACAGTTATAATTGTCGAATTTATGTGATATTTGTTTGAAAATATTTATATTTGGCACCTAATGTTCTACGATTTGCAATGAGCCGTACAAAAAATGACACATACGTTAATTCGGAGAGAAATACGGGCAAAATACGGGTATTACGTAACCATTACTAGAGGCAAGAAGGTATGTGCTGTTATAGCACCTCTAGTTTCAATTTGATTTGATTTTTTCGTGTTTCCGGGCGCGTCAACTGCTTCGGTCATTAGTCCCGTTAGTGAAGTGCATGTTTTTTCTCGGGAGATGGCGTTGATTTTCCCCTCGCTGGATGGCGAGATCCGGCACCGACCTACCGTCGGCTAGTGGGGTTACCCCCTCACCAGGACTCTCCCACCAGCGGGGCACCGCCCCAACCGAGACAAGCTCTATGCTCCCGACTTGTCTCCCGGAATATATGGTAGTGTAGTGCATGTCAGTGAAAGTGAGTGTGTAAGGGGAGAGGATAGGACATGGAAGGGGAAGGACAGATCGCGCGCGGTCCGTGGCCCGTTTGGTAGGGTACTGCTCCGATATTCGCCTGGTGTTGATCGACGAAAACCTACCGATCAGAGCAGCCGGCAGCTAGAATTCTCCTCCAGACAGCGACTGAATTCGACCTAGCTGTAAAGCTAGTGTCGAAAATCCTGCCACCGTCAGGACTCGAACCTAGGACCTCCCGGTTCTGCAGTGGCATCAGTTTATGCACTGAGCTACCGCTCAGTGCTTTCTCTAGTTTCAACAGAGAAAGAAAATAGAAACAAAACAAGGATGTTTGCTACACCTTATGTTAGAGGAAATAATTTACCATACATAACAATGGGATTAATCCACTTTTTCGTTAGCTGAGCCTGAAAATAGTTTCTCTGACGAAGTTTTGCAGTCTTCTAGCGCAAGATTTAAAAACTCCCTCATCTTACGAAGTAAGAGCGAGAAAGTAAAAAGTGTCCATTCATGATTTCAAAATCAATGCCGTCATAAAGTCGCCTAAGTTTATTAACATTAAAACACACTATTTATACATTATTTGTACAATTCCATACTCGTCAGTCTGTCTCTCCGTCCACTTCTTCATCCGCCAATCTGTTCGCCTGTTATTATCATAATAGAAACACTATTGGTTACACAATATTTGTCCATTTTCCCGTTCTGTCCATCCACCTCCACGTAGCCGTTGGGATCAAACACGCATATAAGCGCGCCATTAGCAGTATATTAAATGAAAAATTTTCAAAAAGTACATACAACAATGATCCTGGCATTTAAGACCACTTGTTTCATAATACTTACCAGCCGATTGCTCTCCTTCCCGAAGAAAAAATTCTGTGCCCAAGGCCAAAGGGTCCTGTAGGAGAAAAAAAGAAGCAATTAGTGAACAACATATCGCCAGTAGTTCATTACCAATTCTTCATTTTCTCCAGGAAAAGGGTAAACCTGCATTTCATGAAGCAGCATTAGCATATTTTCCCATATCTTACTAGATCAAATTGTTACTAAACTATTGGTGATGAAAACAAGAGTTCAAATGCGGTTTCAGCACCCAAAAAACTACAAAAATCAGCTATTAAGATTTAAAAAGTTTTTTGAAACCTCTTTTTTGTTGGCCTGTGTAGTCGTTGAAAATCATATCAGACTTTGCGTCATTAAAAATGAAAGCTTCCAACTGGATAGCTTCGCCCCCACACTCATCTTTGTTTTCCACCAAACAATAAATAAATTTTGTATCACAATAATCCTAAGGATCTATTATGCTGGCCATTTATTTGAGTAAAAATGTAGATACCTAAGACTTTAAGTCTCTTTATTTAATTAAATTACTTTAAAATTATGCCAGTATATTTTTAATTCAACAACAAAAAGGAGGACATTCCATGAAAATTTTAAAGAAGAGGAAGGATAGGAGGGAAATGTTAAAAAAGGGATATGTCCTCCAAAAGTAGGACAGATGGAAACCCTGATAATTGTTCCATGTCAATGTTCAACAAAGAGAACAACTAAAAAGAATTTCACATTTCATTACCTTATCTAGTAGCCGTTCAACAATTAACTTGTCAAATATTCATCAGTGCATTGTTTCCCAAGGCAGCGTAAGTAGTAATATGAAATTAAAGTTAAAAAAGTTCTTACAAATTTATAGTACCCAATATTTTTCAATTTTTCTTTCCCAATCTTTTTCAAATCTTATTTTACTTCTTTCTTTTAGAAACAATACAATCAAAATCCAATCAATTCAAGCAAAGCATCTGCGATGCATACCTGCGTTAATTTTGATAGTAAAGAACAGAAGTCATTTCTAACTTTTAAAATGAAAAATGCCATAATCAGCAATGAAAATTCCTTTCAGTAAAGAGCGTGTTCATAAATTCTAAGTTAAATTTATTATTCCTTCGATATACTTTCTTTCATAAAAATAGGAATCGCCTCGAAACCCCTATGAAATTATGATCACGAGGCGTGGGAAATTCAAAGCGGGCAACTGTATTTCACACATTACATAAAAACTACTCATATTTGTCAAAAATTCATAATCTTATTTAAAGATGTTTTCGATGAACACATTTCGCTAAGAAAAAATTGTATCTTTGCAATTGTAGTTGCAAGAAGATGTCGAAAAATTTTAATTTTTTCAATTTTCGATAATAAGGGATTCCAAATAACCTGAGACCTGCACCATTCTCTTATAAGTCCTTCACACTATCCTAGGCCAAAATTGAGTAATCGAACAATGCATCTTTCGTTTGTTTTTGTTTTTTCAGTTGAAATAAAATAGCCAACTTTGACACAATAGTTGACAAAAAATACTCATTTTCGAAAAATTGAACAAGATATTGTTTGAAAATATTTTTGATAAACACATTTCATTAAGAAAAAATGTGTATTTTCATAATTGTAGTTGTACGAAGACACCGAAAAAAAATTGAATTTTTGCAATTTTAAAAAATCAGAATTTTCATCGAACATGAGACCTGCACCATTCTCTTAAACATCCTGTATGCTATCCTAGGTGAAGATTTAATCAAAATTTTTGGTGCCGTGTTTGAAAAAAACATTGTTTAAACAAACTTAAAAATTACCTACATTTCACGAAAAAGTACTCAAATTTTCAAAAAATGGTACATGACCTTATTTCAAAATCTATCTTTAAGGGACAGATTTTATTATGGGAAACATTTCTAACTTTAATATTTTAGTTGTGTATTTCTTATTTTTAATCTTTTCTAATCTCTAACTGATGTGTGTGTATGTGTGCATGTGTATGTGTGTGTGTATGTATGAATGTGTATGTATGTATGTATGTATGTATGTATGTATGTATGTGTGTGTGTGTATGTATGTATGTAGGTTGTGTGTGTGTGAGGATGTGTGTGTATGTGTGTGGATGTGTGTGTATGTACATATATTCAACTAAAGTTGAAGACTGAAGAAATTTTGAACTTTTGCCATTTTCGAAAACTCAGGGTTTTTAATGGACATAAGACCTGTGACATTCTCTGAAATGTACTCACACTTTCCAACAAAAAAATTTAATAAAAAAGGCGGCCTTTTTTAAAACTTTTGAAAATGTTGCAGGGGCTTCATGTAAAGTATCCTCCAAAATTAAAATATTGGTTTCAAATTCAAGGGGCCACAACATCAGCCATTGGAGAATATCAATTTTGGAGACAATCCGGTGAACAGTTAGGAGCTAGCGTTGTTCACAGCTGTTGTTTCTGCCAAATATTCACGGTCTTTCGGCTCACGATTACTATTCTTGTTCTTATGAAATGGACGAAAGTAATCACCTTTCTCGTTTAGATTTTTAATACTACCAGGTCCTTGAACCTCCGCTTCCATTGAAAGACAAAACACGACCTTGCTTTTGTGTTGTCTGACTTGCATGTGTGCTTGATCGAGATCAAAGCCAATATAAAACAAGGAAAATAATGACGAAAAGGGAGAAAAGGATAACAATAAGGCGAAATAGCAAAAATAGTCATCAGAAGCTAAAATATGCTCAAAGGCATAATAAAAATCAAAACAACTCCAGAAGTACAAGTGACTCCTATTGCTAAAAAGTCATAAAATCTTAATGAAAAAAGGCATTTTGCGAAACTTCCGGGCTTTATTAATGATAGTTTTTAAAGATATGTTCTCTGCCAGCTGTTTTGGGGGAAACTTTCCGTTTAAAGTAATAACTTCTGGCTTCGTCATTAAGCTATTGTTGCAACTCTTTTTGTACACGATTTGCAGAAAATACAAATTAATGTTCATCAGTTCAAAACGAAACTGGGTTTAGAGGAAGTTGTTCTTACCTCGTCTTTCTGGCTCTCCTCTTCACTCGGCACGTCCTCAGGATCCAGAAACACTCTGATAGGAGGTTTGAGCTCCTGCAAGTGAATCAAAACTCTCATTCTCACATATTATCTTTCTTTGATCACAATACAAACCCGAGAGTTAGTGACACATATTCAAAATATAAAGAATCCATCCGGACGCTCACTAACTTAGGTTCCAACTGTACGTAATGAATAGAAATATGGTCGATTTTGAGAAAATAAATGTTATCAATTTTTTTAAATGTATATTTCCTACATAATTACATGAAACTTACTCATCTACTCGAAACTAGTGGTGTTACAGAATGGCACAGACTTTCTCATAATAATCAGTTTTCTAAATACTTTCTCGTCTCTGTATGTACATACGGAGTAATGTATGTAGTATAGAGAAAGCTATATAATGCTGAAGAAAATCGATTTTGAGATTTCAATGGAAATACACGTTTTTGGGGTCCCCTGATTCTAAACTTTTTTGCTCTTCAAAATGTCCGACCGCCTGTGAAAAAAAAACAGCGCCTAAACCACACGTAGGATTATTTTCCAAAATGGATATTCCTCGGTTCATTTGGCTTGTCTGAAGGCGCTGCGATTTTGAAAAACTTTCTTTAAAATATGGTGTTACATGAAGCCTCTGAGACTTTTTCAAAATATTCTAAAAATTGACTCCAATTCTTTTTTTGTTTGTTTCGAAATGATAGAGTAATATACACTTATAAAGATGGCAAGGGGTCCGAATTTTACTGTTAACCCTCAATTTTTGAAAATTGCAAAGCCTCAATTTTTTAACGTCTTTCTACAACTACAAAATGTAAAATAAAGATGTTTCCTTCCAATGAAATTGGTTGTCAATAATTAGTTCTTTAATTAAGATCATGTACATTTGTTTGAAAATTGTAGTAGTTCTCACGCAATACTGGCAATTAAAAAAAATACAAAAACAAGATTTTTTAGAAAACAGCTCCAAATTTTTTCTCTAAACTTTTCGTATGGACAGTGCTACATGTATTCGATAAGATGATACTAATGCCATATTGCTCTATTTTTTGTTTTGTTTCAAAATTTACAAAAATGTATTTTTTTGTCTATCATGTCAGTAATATTTACAATCGAGGTGATTTCTTCGCATTGTGTTTATGAGTACATGTGACTTACATAATGTCATTAAATTTCTCGAAAATTCCAGTTTTCTAGGAAAATGTGTTCAAAATTACGCGTTATCAGGAACACTCAAATGTCATAGTCTCAAAAACAGCTCCATTTTTTTCTTCAAACTTTTCCAATAGATGGTGCCAATTGCACTATTTTATTTTTATTTATTTTACGTCAAAACAGTTAAAAACTGTGTGATGTGCTGTGAGAAGAAGTGAATTCGGTGCACGTTTTCAAAATTCTGTGATCGCATTCCTAAGCCATATACTAATTAAATCTTGAATACAAAAAAATGGGAGTTTTTTAAGGATTGTTAACAAAAGTATTCATTCTGATGTAATAAAATCTATTTTCAAAAGCAATTTGGGATCAAGTTCATTTTGGGGTATTCTTTGTTGTTTTTTCAAAAAATTACACATATGTAATTTTCTTCAATGTCTCACGCCGTTAACATGCACATTTCCGGAGATTTCAAAACATTTTTGCATTTGTGAGATAACATGCTTAACATTACTTCCAATGAAGTTTTCAAAAACTCAAAAAAGGGGGGAAAAGAGAGTGAGAAAGAGGAGAGAGTGAGAGTGAGTGAGGGAGGGAAAGAGAGAGGGAGGGGAGGGAGACAAAGACATTTAAAAAACGTTTCCTATTTAAAAAAATATGTGAATTCAACGGAAATGCCTGATGAGACCTGCGTCGTTTTTTTAAGCCACCTTTAGGCTATCCGAAGGCAAATTTTAATAAAAAAAAGTGTTAAAACAGCATATACTTTCTCGCCCGTATTACCACGCAAAATAGCGCGAAGATACTAAAATTTTCGAATAACTGTACATGACCCTATTTCAAAATCTATATCTTTAAGGAACAGATTTCATTAAGGAAAAATGTTGGAAGACGCCGAAAAAATTTTGAACTTTCGCAATTTTCGAAAAATCAATTATTTACGCAAAATGAGATCTGCAACATTCGCTCAGACGTCCTTCACACTCTACAACAATAATATTTTTATCAAATACATGGAGCGATTTTTTTTTTAATTTTGAAAATGACCCAGAGGCTTCATGTGAAGTACCCACAAAATTAATACATCAATTTCAAATTCAAGAGGCTACGACATCAGCCAGATCGACAGGGGAATATCACTTATGAAGAAAATCGGCTGAATGATTTAGCCGCTTGCGTTGTTGACTGACTGACTGACAGACGTTTTGCTGACAATCGATCGGTATCAAGAACCCACAAAACGAATTCTGGCTACACCACGTGATAAAGGATTTTTTCTAAAATTAGCCAGTGGATTTATTCCCTTTTTCGTGACTAGGGCCCTGTAATGAGTTTCTCTGCGGAAAATTGGCAGTTTTCTCGCGCAGCATTACCAAACGTACTCTCTACTCCGTAGCGAGAGAGTAAAATTGTCATTACATTTTGAAATTATTCTTGAGGTTTGATGTAAAGCACCCCGAAAACAAAACAAAAAACCGTTTCAAACTCGCAGGGTCTCGAGCAGTCAGAATTCGTTCATATCTATTTTGAAGAAAATTGTCTGAGCGGTTTAGGCGGCAGCGTTGAGTACAGACGGAGACTGTTTGCCATCAATAATTTTTTCGGTGTCATTTTCGGACACAACAGTCAAAGGAAGTATTATTTATTGTATACAGGAACATGATTTATCCAATTTTTCGTTACCATTTACCGTTACCAAATTTTTTCGTTTTTTTTTTACCGAAAAATCGTCGTTTTTCCCGCAACATATTTCTTTCTCTTCACTGTGTAAAAACGAGCGAGAAAGTATTCCGGAGGTTCTACAACAGCACATACTCTGACATTTTTTTGAAACAGTGACGTCATGTTGCAATATATCAATTTCTGCCTAACTAACATCTCTGCTATAACTTGATAAAAGTCCAATTCAACAAAATCGAATGAAGCGCCTGTGGTGCATATCTGCCTGTATTTCGATTATCAGGTACAGTAGTTCATACTTTTACAAATAAATCAAACATGAATAAATTTAATTGTCGTAGTAAAAGCAGCACATTATACAGAAAAGGAAAAATAATTTCACACATGCTTGCCTTGATTACATCGAAGTCAGCTTCCAATTTGAATACCATGATCAGAGATCAAAATTTCTTAAACAAAGAAGAGTTTTTGTTAGTAGTGAATTAAATATATTACCTTCACTGCTCTATTACCTTAAACGCATCGTCTCCTATATTATTCCAGTAGTACACATACCTTTTGTGGGTCTCACACGCAACCAAACCTTATAAATGAGGTCTCTAATGAAAGAGAATTTCATGGAGACGTGCCGAATTGCACTTCGTTTTCCAAAACATTAAGAATTTGTTTTAAAAAACGCATCTAAATAATCACGTCAAATGCAACCCGCAACACTCGGTCGCATTTAAAAAAATCTATATCATTAAATAACTCTTAAATAACGCTTTTTGAATAACCTCTATTACATTTTTGTTCATTCAATGCTTCTCTTTCCGTCTTTTTAAAAATTTGTTGCGTCTTCATAACCATCATTGGGCGTTGAGCTGTTATTGTTTATGTTATTATCGTTATTGTTATTATTGTTGTTATTATTAAGAGTAATTCTCCGTTACTTTTTATACAATCATTATGATCAGGAGTAATCCTCCATTACTTTTTGTATAGTCTGTAAGAGGTCAAGAGGACCGCCTGGTAGCACCTCCGCATACGCGCCTCTCTTTTTTCTGTCTTACGCCAAGTCCCTGGGTCTTCATATATAGTACCAATCCACAATAAACATATCGGTTTCCAATTTAAGGGGCCACGACGGCCAGATCGATTGGGGAATATCAATTTTGGTGGAAATCCTTACCGTTTAGCGGCTAGTATTTTTCATAACTGGATAGAAGCATCGCAGCCAATCGATTTTTCGGAATCAAGGAGCCACAAAACATGTATTCTGACTACACAACGTGTTAGAGAAAGTAATTTACTACATATAGAGACAAAATTTATCCTTTTTTTCTGTTATCGGGGCCCACCAATAACAGTTCTGTCGAAAATTCACCTTTCTTCTGCAGAATTAAAATACTTTCTCTATTATACGTAAGCCGTAGCGAGAAAGTAAAAACTCGTATACTCTGTGAAGGTTGTTTTACACGGCCATTTTTTCATCCCTTTTCTGTATAGAAAGTGGTTGGGAAAAAGACGTTCGTCATTTTTCGGTGCCGAAACTGCATGAACGTAATTCCAGCGTTTTACACAGTCATTTCTGATCTGTACGTAATCGTCATGAAAATACTTCCTCCAGATGCCATAAAAAGCGCTCGAAGTTAAACAGTGGAACATTGTACGTGCGGAAACAAATTAAATACGCAGGAAGTACGATTAGAAGCATGGAGCTTTGAATATTGGGAGATGCTATGACAAACTTGAAGCCACCATATTGGCGAGTCCAGAAAGCTTGTAGCATAGACAAACTGTATGTGAGTACTCTGTGGCTTGTAGCTGTGCTCGTGTTCAGTTGTGTTGTTTGGCATCGTTTTTTTTATTTAAAAGCCTTGTTCAGAAGAGCTAGCTTTTGTAACAGTTCGTTATGGTTACTTATGTGGCTACCTGCTGTACAAACCGTACGGGGAAGCCGGAAATAACTTACCACAAGTAGCTACTCCATGTAATTTTGAACATTTAGTAACTTTGCAAGTTATTCGTTAATTTTCGTGATTTTTTTTCTTAAAGATTTTATGCAGATCCAAAGCGGGGACCAGCATTGTGGATTAGAGCTGTACGAAGACAAAATTGGCAGCCTAGCAATTACAGCAGGTTATGTTCTGCTCATTTCCAATAGCACAATTTTGATAGAACTTCTTTATCGTGTGTACGTTTGCGGAAATTCGCAGTATCGTAAGTTTCCAACTTTTCCAGCAAGCAGTTAATGACGTATTGTTATGCCTGTAGTAACAGAAGGTATTGGTTTGACAGATGTGCTTTGGACCCACCAATATGGCGGACTGGCTTCACTTGCTGAAGAGGCTGGTAAGGACACCTCCATGTATTCGTAGTTCCATGATTAGATGGTTACGAATTTGCAGTAAGGATAGTAGACAGACATTTGCAGTATAGATAGCAGACATGTGAGTTATTTAGGTATTGCGGTTTGCGTATGAAATGAAAAAAGAAACAAAAAAAAACGCTACGGCGACAGCGTGAATTATTGTGCCCTCAGCTGCCGCGGCATAAACAAAAGAAACGCTGCACTTAGGTGAAATTCGGGGTGCAGGAGAGAGAGACTGGTTTGGGTCTGCTAAACATGGTAGACAATAAAATGTGTCTGGAAGACCCACACTTTCATCGTCAGTTCATGAGAATGAAAATATTTTTGACGAGCTCCTGAGTTTGATAATGATAGATATTAGGGAGGACACGTCTATACGAGCTCCAATTTCCCCAAGACAAAGGGAGCGGTAGCTCAGTGCATCAACTAATGTCACTGCAGCGCCTCTGACCGGGAGGTCCTAGGTTAGAGTCCTGACGGCGGCAGGATTTTCGACACTAGCTTTTCAGCTAGGTCGTATTCAGTCGTCTGGGGGAGAGGTCTAGCGGTCGGCTGCTCTGATCGGTAGTTTTCCGTGGTTTCTCCGATCAACACTAGGCGATTGCCGGAGCTGTACCCTACCAAACGGGCCACGGACCGCGCGCGATCTGTCCTTCGTCCTCCTTGTCCTATCCTCTCCCCTTACACACATACACACACACTAACATGCACTACACTACCACATATTCCGGGAGATCGGTCGGGAGCTTAGGGCTTGTCCCGGCTGGGGCGGTGCCCCGCTGGTGGGAGAGTCCTGGTTAGGGGGAAACCCCACTAGCCGACGGTAGATCGGCGCCGGATCTCGCCATCCGGCGGGGGAAGATCACTGCCATCTCCCACGAAAAAAAACACGCACTACACTAACGGGACTAATGACGAAAGCAGTTGACGCGCCCGGAAACACGAAAAAATCAATCAATCAAAAAACCCAAGAGAAAGGTATGATACATTACGAATGTATACATTTTGTACACGTACACGCTCAAACGTAAATCTCCTAGTATTTCTATTTGTCTGTATTAATGGCCTTCCACAACCTAAATATTTTAAACTACACAGGTATACTTTTTGTATACATACAAGCACAAACATAAATCTCATAGTATCTCTATTAGTCTGTATAATGGCCATTCACAATCTGTTTAAACTCGTGTGCATTCTTTCAGTTTGTTGAGTTGTTTTAGCTAAATATGGATTTTTGTCTTATTGCTGGCTGGCTGCTACTTTGCGATTTCATCTGCGCATCAGAGAAACCATTCAGGTCTCTCATGTTTCTCAACAGGATTCATGAAAGCACGATTAGCAACATTGTGTCCAAAGTATGTTGAGCCATCGACACACATTTGCGACCTTTGTATGTGAAAGTAATTTGATAATACACAAACTTTACATTCACATTAATTTTTAATCGTAAAGGATATAAAACTGTTTTTCTTGTAGTGTCCACAGACTCAAGCGAAGTGGTTGAACATATCCCAAAAGTTTGAAGAGCTCTTGGATTCCCCGAAGAGCATTGGTGCTACTGACGACATGCATATGGTCTTCAAAGCACCCAGATCTGCAGGATCTTATTATTTTAATTACAAGGGGGCACATTCCATTGTTCTGCTGGCAATTGTGGTTGCAGAATGTATATTTTTGTACGTGGATGTGGGAGTGAATGGCAGAGTGAGTGATGGGAGTCTGGAGGCATGAATGAATGAATGCATTCTTTTACATCGCGAGACTCAGGCCATGAGGCCTGCTCTTCCGTCTAACCACGCAAATTTCGTTACGCTCCTTTCACCTACTAGAGGAGGAAACCTACTTGGGTGAGGAAACAGGCAATTTGAATTTAGCTCAGAGGCTTCATTTAGGCTTGAGGATCTTTTTCATGTAGTAAATCTACTCACATGGGACAGCCGGCTTTACTTCCCCTCCGAAGGAAGGCATACAAAGGATTAAAAATCCACGGCTTCGATCGGGTTTGAACCCGCGAACTTTGGTATAACAGCGATACGCTAACCGTCACACCATCGCCGCCGCACACTTCCTTTTTATAAAAATACAGAAAAAATAAAAATCTCCCATATTGAACATGGTGTACTGGTGTAAATTTTCCATTCAATTTTGTCGTTGATAACGCATTTGCAGTCTTAGTGCTTAAAGAAAACACTTTCCAGCAAGGAGAAACTTACAAGCAGATAAAATTTATTTAAACGACCATCCATCCAGAGCCAGGAGAGTGGCAGAGAGTGCTTTTGGGATACTGGTCACACTCAAGAGTGCTATTATCACCCATAAATTTGGATATCCAAAAAATGGATGATTCAGTTTTGGCTACAGTTGCGCTTCATAATTTTTTGACGTGCAAAAACGAACTTAATTACAGTGATACATCAGGTGCAAATGAGAATTATTTGGAATACATAAGTACACTTAGGAAGATAGTAGTTGAAAATAATGAAATTTCTTACTGTTGCAAGTGACGAGTTGCTATCAATTGATTCTCTAGCAGTTGATCCTGGACACAGAAGTAGAGTGAAAGCAAAGAAGATGAGGGATAAGCCCAATATTTTAAACAAAACTCGAAGTTTATAAAATACTTTATTAATTACTTTCTTTTTTTTATTACATTATAAATAATATTTTCAAATTTGTGTTGAACATCAACCCGTTCCTCCTCTGTGAGCTCGCGTAACCAACACGCAACGTATCTACCAAATATCATAGCAGAGTTGTTATCTTCCAATCTATGTAATGCTGCTGTTCTCTGTAATGACGAGAAATTATGAAAAAATGATTGTGTAAAACAGGCATGAGAAGGAAAATTTCTACAACCAATTTCTAAAACACCTTTGAGGATAACCACTTCTAAAAGCTTTCACACACCAAAAATCTATTTTCTCTTCATTGCTACGCTTCTACAGATTTCCTTCAGAAACATATTAATATTGCTATTGTAGCAACTTTAATTCCATTTTCTCACAGCCACCATCAAAGGCACCTTACTGATTACACAGTATAGAGAAAGTTATGTAATTCCACGGAAAAAACGGCGAATTTTGAGCAGAAAAGCTCTTATTGGCAGTAACGGAAAAGTAGATAAATTAATTTCTAAATATAGAAAAAAATAATTCCTCTAACTCGTGGAGTATTCAGAATCCTTGTTTTGTGGGAAAAATTGATTGACAGCAAAACGCGTGTCTGTGAATAACGCTAGCAGCTGAACCAATCAGCCAATTTTCTCCAAAATTAATATTCCCCAATCGATCTGGCTGATGCCACGGCCCCTGAAATTTTAAACCGAAATTTTAATTTTGTGGAATACTTTACACAAATCCCCTGGAATATTTTTTTAAAAAAATGGCTCACATTATTTTGAAACTTTTAGCAGTTTTCTCAGAATATGGTGTGCAATACTTGCAATTTAAAAAAATTACAAAAATAATATTTTCCCCAAAACGGCTCCAAATATTTTCTTTAATTTTTGGTGTGAATAGTGCTAAATGCACGGTACAAGATGACACAAATGCCATAGAGCTCTATTCTTTTGTTTTTTCAAAAATTACAAAAATGTAGTTTTTTTGACTCATCTCTTACAGTGTTAATATCTACATTACCAAAAATTTGTTCACATTATGGTATTTATGAGTGAATGTGTTTTTAAATAATGTCACAAAATTGCAGGAAAATGCAAGAGTTTTCTGGGAAATTGAACTCAAAATTTTTGCATTTTGAGAAACGCTCAAATGTCATTTTACCAAAAATTACTCAATTTTTTCATCAAACTTTTCAAGTGGATAGTGCTAATTGCACTTTTTTGTGTGACAAAGTTCGTTTTGATGTATTCTTTTGTTGTGTTTTTTTTTTCAAAAATAACACAAATGTAAGTTTTTTCTACAATATCTCTCACGCCGTTAATATGCACATTTCTATCAATATGTATACATTTTTGCATTTGTAAGTCAAAGTGCTTTAAATGACTTCAAATAAAGTCTTTCAAAAACTCAATAGATGCCTGCGAAGAGTTTCAAATTTAGCATTTACAGTAACACTTAAATGACATTTTCTTAAAAACAGCTTCAAATTATTCAATGAAAATTGCTATTTAGAACAAGGTTTTACTCTTCTTTAATATTCTTTAAGTAATATACCTGTTCTACTATTAGGAAACCAAAACTTTGGGCAGTGATAGATGGCTGCTGGGAAGAGATCGGGGCAAGACCATAAAAACAGTGCACACCAAGGAAATTAGAACACTTTACTATGAGGAAGTCTGTGCCATTCTGTATCACCACTAGTTAGTCTATCACAAGTGTTAAATAATGAATCCAAAGATATACCTAGTCATATGTCATATAAGCATTATTCTTTTTAGTAATTTTGATTTTTATGGGACTCTTTTTTAATGGATCTTTTGAATATAACAGTATCTCACAGTCATGAAGCTTTCCCCCTCCTAACGCGCACTCAGGAAAGGGCTTGCAGTTTGCAACCACTTCAACAATGCCTCCAGATGTGTCTGTAGAAGGTGGATATATTTTGAACATTGCTTAAGTAAATTAAATGGTAATGAAGAGGGTTTTCCTTTATTTACTATTTTTTACTATACTTTTATTTTAGTGATTAATTGTTGTCTTACCGGATTTTTCTATCCCTAAATTATTATTTGCACATTAACATTAAAATTGTTTGCTCAAAATGTGCAATATTCTTTGTACAATCTTCATTATTTGTTCTTATTGTGTTTTGTTTCAAAACCCTATTTATATTCGGTGGTATTAAACCCCATTAAATGGAGTTGAAGTAACAATTTTATTTCAATACAATGGCCTAAGAAAACTATTTTCAATCCCTCAATCAATTCAAAAAAAGAAAGACAAAAAAGCCGAAAATGCAAAAGGATGGAAAGCTGACTTTAGGAAAAAATTGCAAGTCTCATGAAGATTTGAAATCTGATTCATATTTTCGAATACTTTGTTCAGCTTTCCTTGCCCAAGCGCAAGTTAGCATCGGGAATGATGGATGACCTTGTGTGGAGGATTGTTGCATTCAAAATCTCGTGAAACACGAGTCTCAAAACAAAACAAAATTACTACAAAAAATGCTTATGTGACATATGACAATATGTATATCATTGGATTCATCTTTTTATGCTTGTACGATACACTAAAAAAGTATAGTTCCATTTGAAAAAACCCAGTTACCTCAACGTCTCTTAAAATACAAGTGACGAAGTAGAAATGAATACATGTAACAATTAGCCCCATTTCCTCATGCACTTCTGAGAAAATTTTATCGCAAGAACTTAAACCGCTCAGAAACTGCAGGAGGTGCCAAAGTTACGTGACTCACCTGTATATGAATTTTATATTTTTTAAACAATTTTTTCTCTCAAAAACTGCACCAAATTTTTTGATTAAATTTTGAACTTAGATACTTTAAAGGACACTTAAAAGAATGGTATAGATCTCATTTTCATGGAATTTCTTGATTTTTTGAAGGTTGCAAAACCCAAAATTTTTTCGATTTCTTCCTACAACTGTAATTATGAACATAATCTTCTTTTCTTAACAAAATGGGTTCATCAGAAACATGTCTTCAAATAAGATAGTGTTTAATTTTTTGAAAGTGAGTATTTCTTGGATAATTTTGTTTCAAACATGCGATTTTTAAATTTTAAACAATTATTTTCTCCAAAAGAGCTCCAAATTTTTTCTTTAATTTTTTATATAGAAGAGGACGATAAAGAAAGTGGTGCTGTATCCATTTTCGACACACTCAGCATTTTCGAAAATTGAAAAAAAAATTCCAAACAAAAAATTTAGATTTTTTGTGCTTCATTTGAGGCGGTGACGTATTGCTCTGATTAGCAAGCAGAAAAATATTCAGACACATAACTGTTATTTATGAAAAAAGGGATATAATAAATAACATATTGTATTATAAATCATAGACTTCTTATAATGTGCATCAAGTTAGTTTTTTTTTTTTTTAATGGAAACAACAGCACTAAGTGTTGGAAGCCTTTGTAGTATTTGCCACAAATTTACACGTGTATTCAAAGATACCCAATGTGAACGGGCAGGCTAGAAAATTGGCAACAAAAATGAAACGTTTTAGTGGACTTTGTTGCTAGCAACCTCTTGGGTCAAGGACTTCATTTGTCATCTTATCATTTTGCAAAACGACAATACTGTGGCTTCAGGATTCTTCGAATTCATTCCATTGTCAGTCGTGATGACTATCTACACAATCTTCTTATGTAAGGTGGTAATAAATTTAACATTTAACACATTAGGAGTAACAAAAACACTTCTTTACTGTAGGAAGTTTTGATCACTGATTCCAGAAATCAAAAATTGAAAGCTCACTTTTATGTACTCAAAGCAGGCTTGTGTGAAAATATTGCTCTTCTGGATTATGTGCTGCAAATACTGTAACATTTATTTTGATCTCCTTCATTTGGAAATAGTTTGAAAATGTGAGGAAAAGTTTGCTGCTCCTAACTATCGACATGAATGCATCAAAAGCAGTTTGTTTGAATTGGGCTCTCAAGTAATCGCTGAGGTGTTAGTGGCACAGAAATTGCAATATTTCAGTATTACGTAACTCATCACAATAATGCAAGAAAGTATGAGCAATTGTTAAAACCTCTAGTTCTTTATCTTATCACTAAGCCGTGGATTTTTAGGTTTTAAAATATGTTTTAGGTGCCTAAAATAGGTTCTTTTAGTATCTCAGTGTTTCCACCTACTCACCTCTTCATCAACCTCCTCCTCCTCCACCTCTTCATCAACCTCCTCCTCCTCCTCCTCCAACTCTCTCTTCAACAGGCAGAGCTCGCCTTCTTCCTTCGAACAAAAAGAGTACACTACTTTAATTGCTGCAATCTGGAAATACCACTAATTTACTGACAAGAAGATTGACCATCCTTGTCTGTTAAGCCAACACAGAAGAAAAAGTTAAAAGCCACAGACAAAAGAAAGTAGGCAAATTAGTCTCATTTTAGGGTTTTGAAAGTAAAATTGGCACAAATAGGCATTAATGTTGAAATAAGCCCTTTTAGGAGATAAAAATTGACGGGTTTTTGTTCAAATAATCCTAATATGTTTATATGAAACTTCATTTAGTACAAGGTACCCAGGAAAAAATAGTTTTTTACTTAAATATCCGCTGTCTACTTATCACATTGTGGTAGTACCTGTGCACTCAGAGACCAGAACCAATACAATCACACACAACAAACCTCACACTAGCCTAATAAATATTGCTATACTTTATTATAAATATAATATTTAATGAGTAAATGACACAGAAGACTCAATAATAATAAAAAAATCTATTGAGAAGAAACAGTTTCCACCTACTTACCTCTTCATCAACCTCCTCCAACTCTCCCTTCAACGGGCAGAGCTCGCCTCCTTCCTTCAAACAAAAAGAGTACACTACTTTATAATTGCTGCAATCTGGAAATACCACTAATAAATTGACAAGAAGATGGCTAAAAAAACTTGCATCCCATTTACTGGATATTAGACAGGGGTGGAAAAGAACAGGGTTTTTCAAAAACACCTCTCACAATGGTTGTTTTTTTGGTTTTGTTGTCGAAAATTATATTTAAAATTTTGTTGATATAAAATATTCAATTCTGTAATTCAAACTATCACTACGAAAGATATTCAATATTGCCAACACATCTGGTGTGTCCAAGGATACACCACATACCCCCTACCAATAACTTCTAATATAGAAGGTATTGCCCCAACCCTCCAGTTTTAAGATTTCAAATTCACACAACCATTACTAGAAACTTCATTTTCCTTTCATGTTATTATGTTTGGGTAATAAAAGTAACAAACGCAATACATTTAGCAATGTTGCAAAACAAGCTTGCATTTTACTGTACAATTACTTTGTGTTGTGATGAAATTGGACTTGCCAATACTAGAAAATGAAGTTTCTATTTTACAGTAAGTTTACTATATTTCCTATGTGTTGTTTTGTATACTTTTCTGTGCAAGTCTGAAGTGACTTTTTAATTATTCTATGATATTAACTAAACATTTTACTTCATTTGAAATAATTTTAAAATAAATAAAATATTTAAACAGTTTTGTGTGGGTTCCTCAAGGGTTTCTTTGTGAGGGTTTAAAACAAAAAAATTGGCAGGTTTGTTTGAGTTTGGGAAAATTTAACCAATCTTGAAATGATGTACATTAAAACACTGGAAACCAAATCAAAATCAAATATTTAACATAATTAAGGAAGTATCATTGAACTCGAGATTATATTTTTATCTAAAAATCAAATCATTTCTCACACTAACATGAAATTCGAAATCAGGAGTTAACTACATAGAATTATTCTCAAATTTTTAGTCCACCAACATGAATAAAATTTGAAGATAAAGAATGAAGAGAGGAAAAAAATTAATGAATGAGTAAATAAAGAAAATGTCCTTTCGTTTAAAAAATAAAATAACAATAATAACAATAATAATAATAATAATAATAATAATAATAATTTAAAAAATCGATAAACTCAATTGATCCTTTCAACTCGTGTCCTCACTTACATTTTGAATATATGTCAAAGTACAATGGTAGAAATATCTATTTCAGTCAGTGGTATACTTCCAACAATTACACACAATTGTTCAAGATAACTATTCTCCTTCTTTAACAAGTTGAAAGTGTCAACAGGTTCCCTTGAAATTCCATCACAGATATAAACTTCAAATAAGCTTGTCCCCATAGACCTGGTAAAAGGTTTTAACTACAAATGTTTGGTTGTTACTTTTAAGTCATTTATGAACATATATTATCTAACAAAACATACTAATAAGGGTTAGCCGGCGGGTATAAATTGAGCGATATAAATATAACTTCATTTTCTGTGCACGTCTTCTAGAATTCAGTGGGAAATACAATTATTCAAGTTCTTGTTTCCATGTTGTCGCGGCAGGAAGTATTGTTCCGAAGGACAACATGGATAAGAGCCCAAAATTTATTGCTTATTTATCCTTGAAAATAGATTTTATTACATGGGAGCTTTTTTTTTCTTTCTTTTTTTTTCTTTTCTTTTTTCTTTCTTCAAAATTCAAGTAGTATATGACATAGTGTAGGGATCACAGAATTTTGAAAATGTGCACACAATTCACTTTTCCCCATAGCACGTCATATGCAGTTTTTACTGTTTTTTGACGTAAAATAAAATAAAATAAAAACTCGTATGACACTGGCGGGGGTTTTGTTCTCAAAAATCTCGCCCTTTGCGAAAAATTCACGCCCAGGCTGGAGCGTATTCGTCTGTTGCACAGTGGACGAAAGTCACAGGAGTGGCGCGGTAGGAGCGGGCTCTCGAGGCGGGGGCCTCTAGTATAAATGTAATGTATCCACAAAAGAGTACGATTGCAGCTGGCGGTTGGGAAATGTCGGAAAGTGTGTATGGAGCAGTTTCATTTAATTATTTGTATATTTTTGTGATAAAACTTGTATATACTTTCTTAGGTCTGTGTGCTTGCTTCCACGACGCCACAATAGTAAACTCACACTAAAACAATAGTAAAAATGTCGTTATGGGGGTGGGCTTTCCGAAGTCCAACTGTCTTCTTAGTAGCTTAATTTCTCCTATAATTTTCATCCAAGCAGTTTATTTTTGCAAATACTTTAAAAGTTACATTCAAAAGACTATACTCTTTAATTCTCGCGAAAATTTCTTTGACACTTTTTACAAATGACTTCTGTTTTCAAGCTATTATGGTTTTATAATGCCTCCAGTATTCATCACAAGTCTATTTAAGTAAGAATCCTGTGTATTTCACCATGTTTGTGCTACAAGGATCACATGCCTTCTTATTTTTCACTTTGCACTTATTTCACATGCTTTCTATGTTTATGTTGGTATTGGTCAACATTTTCTGCATGATCTTATCAGAAAAATAACCTCTATGAATAAACTATATCTTTAGGAATTGTTTTACCGACATTTCATTCCTGGTAATCAAACGATCATAATGGTTATTCTAGTTCTACCACAAGTATACATAAGTAATACACAAGTCGTTGGGAAATTATTATTAACAAATAATTATTCAATAATATATATTGCTATGGGTCTCACAGACCCCACCAGCACAGTTAACGGTTAAGCAGTTAGGCTGCTGTGTTAACAAAACGTGATATTGATATTTAAATTAGCCACAGGCTATTGGCAAATAAATGAATAAATACAGTGAAGTAAAGTAGAGGCTTACACAAACCACTTGGGTAGGATTTGCTTATTATTTGTCCAATTCTTTTCTGTAACCTTAAATTCTGGAAGCTTTAAGATATATTTCCCCTGGATATTATGCCATATCTTAGGTGAAAATTCTCTTTCTAGATACACAAAAAACCCTCCTTTATTCAATCTCATGTTTTCCCCAAATCACCCACACGTTTTCAAAACAAAAATTAACTTCAGACTCAACTTCTCTCATTGAGAATAAAAAATTATCTGTATTGAGAATAAACCATCAACTCACTGCAAAATCGTAAGCTTCATCTTCAGGATGTTCATCAGTTTCCAGTTTTACCTAACAAATGAAACAGAAACTTTTAGTAAACATTCACTGTACACACAACTCTCCTTAAATCTGATCTTAAGCACTTTTTCAAAATATTAGTAGGTCTACACATTGTATGATCAAGATAATCGCTTAACTACTAAACAGTAGTACAGTTACTAAACAATAATTACAATAATTAGTTACCAGTTACTAAACAGTAATTGGTTGTGACAGCCAATTAAATTCTTTGTAAAAGTGTGTATAATGCCAATAGCCCTATACTGATTTTATTGTAACGATTTCAAATTAGGAAACCTCAAAACACAAGTGCACCATTAATAAAATGCCTGGAATCATTATGGAAAATGTTACGAAACTTACATTTTCTACTTTAATCACACTCTCCGACAGTATGTCTATTTGATCCATGTTATAAAGAAAATCCGTATAGCACTGTTACTCAACTATAAATGTATCTGTTCGATCGTCTTCCAACTCACGTGGCCACAAACTGTTCACCAGAGAGTATATAACTTCACTAGAGGGGAGCGAACCTATAGTAAATCAGTCGTGCGATAGTGCTGTCCTCCTACGGCTGGTGCCTATTACTATACCATATGGTGGTGGCGGTTGCGGTGTGGCTGACATACAATTTATTTTAGAATTGTACGATTTATTGATATGCAGGGGACTCAGTTTGACAGAAAAAAAAATTAAATCCAAAAAACATTGAAAAATTATTTTATTTCAAAAGACTAAATAAAATTACTTCAAGCAATACAATTTGACAAACATATAATTTTAAAAACTTACTAATTCACAACAATCAAGTATTTACCTTACATCCGAACAATAAATTAGTCTTAATATCTAATATGAAAATTCTTGATAGCTGTCTTCAGAAAGAAATATTTCTTTAATCTATCAATATTTGGGTTACCGAAAATTGATTTGTTGTTATGAACTGCTGAAGGGAATGAAAAATTGCTATAAGATTAAAAAAAAAGTTCGAGGTTGTTGTCATGTTTCACTGTACAGCATTTCAATTCGCTATGAACAGCAGTACAGCTCTCACAAATTTAGAGGATAACTAGAGTACATGACATACCTGAAAAGTAGGCTTAATATCAAAAAGATTTTCCATTTTATTATTACTTTTGAATTTTCGGAATGAATAAATCTTCATATTTGCATCCCAGGTATCTTAATGTTTGGAATTTTGAAGATTACATAATCGATTTCGCAATACAACAACTTCAACTAGTGAAGCTACAACAGCACGAAGTTTCTCGCGATAATAGGGAGTTTTAGCACCGTGCGTAAGGTAGTGGCGTTATGCACTAGTTGGCGAAATACGTAGGCAAAAAAAACTAAACGGTCGCCAGCTGCTGAGGGCAGCACAAACTAAAGATTCTCGCAAATAAGCGAGGTGACCATGCATTAGCCTAAGGAGAAATTTTATCGGAGCTAACACAGAGAACTCCTAGCTATTGGATTCGGGAAGATTGTCGTCACATTCGAGAATATTCGAAAGGACGCACCAGATTCGAAATTAAAAGGGATCTTTAACTTTAAAGGATCTCAAAAATGGAGATGTAACAATCCAAAATAACCATGAACACAATTTATTATAACAAAACTTAAACAATGGTCCTTTTATGATAACAAATTGCAAAAGGACAATGCAGAACTACAAAACACACAAAATTGACAGGCAAATTTGCCTCTATACAAAAAACCTGTAGGAAAAAAGAAAAGACGCTTCAACTAGCGCGTCTAGACCAATGCAGAATTACAATGTATCTGATTTGCCTCAAAAATGCCCACTTTAGGGCGAGGAAACCCAACATTCAATACAAATTTGTCAAGGATGGCCAACTAGTCATCCTTCATTACAAAAAGAACATTAATTACATACAGAATTACGAGCAAGACCATACCAAACAATGTGAGTGCTTAGCTACAAAATATATAAAATCGGATCTTTACCAATACCATAGCATTACCAATTTTTTGACAATTTCAAATTTGAAGCAAGAGTATTGTTGAACAAGGCTAGGCGGTCGTGGCCCAGACGGACGCCGGTGGCCTTTCCACGTCGGCGCCTTGGTGCCAGACTCCAATCTGCCTCTTGCCCGAGCGACGAGGAAGTCGCTCGCGGGGCGAAACACGAACTCAGCAACAATGGACCACAGCCTTTGCTGTACGGGCCCAGCTGAGCTCTCGAACTAAGCTCCCGAAATACAAAACGGCCGAGTGCCGAGATGCTTACAATTGGAGCACGAAAGCTGGAACATAAACAACAATATCATAAACAATGGTAAAACTGGACCTCCGCGACATTTGGAGACCAGCATACACTCCAGCTACGAAACAACATAAACAACAAAGTGACCACACTTGCTTCATAACAACAATAAAGAATCATTAACCATTACAAGATTTACAAGATCCAATTTCATATCAAAATTAACACTCACACGTAAAAATCTAAACTAAGCACTCACACTATATACAATTTAAAACAATAACGGCTTGACCAGAGCCGGGCCTTTTCGCCATCACAAAGCCATCAAAAATTTAATCTCGTGGCGGCACAACCAAAAACCAGATGCACTGGGAGACCTATTCATAAGCTTAAATGGCCTGTGAAACACTTGTAACAAAAAATAAAAAGATGCACGAATGCAGCAGCCAACATTATGTTTAAAACTACGGCGTAAAGAGCGCCGTTCAAAACTACAGCGTAAAGGCGCTGTTAAAATTGGCGAAAAATGCCTAAAAGTTTGGCGAAAAAGGCAGTGTGCGAGCGAGGCGCACGTCTTTTATACTATCCAGAGAAGGGGTGTGCACTCGGTAGTATAGGGGGGGGGGTAGTGGGGAAATATCGATATAGAGCACTTCTTGCAAGGGCTTTGATCAAAGCAATTACATCACAACGCCTGCAGGTTATGCAACCTGTAAGCCTTCTATACGCAGGTGGCGGCCTCTATGAGAGAGACTAGGATTCATACCAATTATTTTTTGTTTTACTATAAAAACTCTTATAATGGGGCTAGAAGAGCAAGCAAGGCGCCCATTCAATCCTAAATTTACTCTAATTTCCATATTTAGTTAGTAGAACTGTCCAAAATCAATGGTTTGCTTACAATTAACAAATACCTGCTTTGAAAGCAATAAAATATTTTCCACAAAATGCTAATTTTTTCTTACAGACTATCTATCCAAAAAATTAGCTTTTGTTAACAATTTTTGAGGTATTTGAAACCTTCTCATGGCCATGAGATCACACACAGGATTTTAGAATTTACCAATTTTGAGATATTAAACCTTAAAAAATTAACCTTACTTAAGCATACTTAATCTAATTTACATAAGATTAGCTTACAACCTAGAAATGCGAGATCTTCTGAGGTGACTTCTCGGGTGATCGTTGGCTTCTTGATGGCACAAAACACAAAGTTGAACGGTTCTTAAATTTCAAATTTATTGTTATGCACTAACAGTCACGTGACGGACCTTGAGGTCATAACGTCTTACCTTAGGCCTAAGATACGACCTTATACCTTCATAAATAGTGCACGCCTGTAGGAGTCTCTATGGTCACCTCAACAAGCAGCAAAACGGCCGCCTAATAACAGGAAACGTTGAGGATTTTTCAATCTCTGACTAATCGATTCTCGTATGCGAGGCTGATACAATTATTCCTTACTAACTCCACAACGCTGGCAAGAATTAACAGGAAATATTGGAGAAATGTTAGGAAAGAAATTCGTCGAAAATATTTCCTATGTTCTCAAGAACAGTCGATTCAAAATTCTAAAGTGCATACTCATCGCAGAGGCGTTTTAATAAACATTGGACCTATATCATTCTCTTAAGCGTCCTTTACGCTAAGGTTAAAATTTAATCACAAATTGTGAGGCGTTTTTAAGAAAAGACAATAAAAATTTGTCTGTTTTTGATGAACATATTTCACTAAGAAAATAATTTTATCTTAAAATTGCAATTATAGGAAGACACCTAAAAACATTTTGAATTTTTTCAAGTTTCGAAAAATCAGGGTTTTCAGCGGACATGAGACCTGCGCCATTCTCTTAAACGTCCTTTAAACTATCCAATAACAAAGTTTAATCAAAAACGTTGGAGCCATTTTTTTTTGAAAATGTCTCAGAAAACTCATATAAAATACGAAAAAAGAAATTAAAATATCGATTTCAAATTCAAGGGAGCGCGACATCAGATCGATTGGGGAATGTCAATTTTGGAGAAAATCGGCTGAACGGTTTAGCTGCTAGCGTTGACGGACGGAGATTTTGCCGTCAATCGATTTTTCAGTATCAAGGACCCATATAACATGAATTCTGTCTACACCACTCGTTAGTGGATATGGATTTATCCACTTTTTTGTTGCCAGGGCCCTGCAATAATAGTTTTTATGATGAAAATTCGCTGTTTTTTTTCGAACAGGATTACATCACTTTCTATCGCGTAAGCGGATTTTTTTTTCGAAACTGAGATTTTTTTCTTATGCTTAACACAATTTCAATGGATTGATAATATTTAACCATATGATTTTATCTTTGTTTTAATTAAGTTTGAGTTTTAAAATATTAATATGTTTAAATATTTTCGAACTTTCCGACTGGTTTTGCATTACATTAAAGTAGGACTGTATCCAACGATTTAATGAATCCACAGATATAGGCTCTAGTTTTTGTGTCTAATGAATGCAATAAATATGAAGACAATGACCGTTTAAGCAGTTTCTCCATTTATTAATTACTATAATGTTAAGCATTAACTAAGTAACATGTAAACATTGGCGAATTCTCCGATACACCGCATATACCGCCGGTATACCTAGTAATTCGAAGTGTATAATAAATATTTCGTAAGTTTGGTAATCCTCTAAAAAGTTATTGAGTTTTTGAAAGCTCTAAAACAGATGCGAAAAATAACTGCTTTGCTACCGTGAGCGGTCAATCTTCCGTATCCTAAGCGTTAACCGCAATATCGTTTGACTGTTGACCGCAAAATATTGCGGTGAAGTCCTTCACTGGTTGTTCGTAAGTTAAGCTTCTCTCAAGTTTTGTGAAAACGGAATGTGTTAATGATCAATAAATTAATTGTTTGTTTAATTGTCTTATAGAATAATTATTAAGGACGGAATGTCATCGTATTGGGATTTCAGAAAAGCTCAAAATAAAAGACAACAGTAGAGGTAGCTCCCATAAAGTGCGGTATATATGAAATAATGTTCAGTATTCGCCACTGCACGTAACAACAATAAACGCGAAAAATCTTAATTGATTTTTCATTACTCACAAAACGCACGTTTGACGTTATATTTACGTTTAACCAAGGTCGTTTTGCTTGACGATTATCAAAATATTCCTTAAATTTTGACCCACCCGTACATCCTGCCATCGAAGACTTGTCAGATTAGAGAAAATCAAACGTCTACACTGCATTTTGTTGACTTCGTTATTTTTATTATTTTGCTGTTGAAGTGGAGCATGTGTGATACACGCACAAGTTTCCTTAGTTCTGGAATATTTACCCTCACATCTTTAGTAACATTAGTTGAATTATGAATACTAAGTGATAGCATCGAACATTGTAAACAAAATGTGATAACCAAATGTTTAATATTTGTTCCCGGACAATAGAAAATATTTTGAAGGAAAAAAACTCCCATGTAATAAACTCTATTTTCAAGGATAAATAAGCAATAAATTTTGGTTCTTATCCATGTTGTCCATGTCAACAATAGTTCCATGTCCAATCCATGTCAACAATAGTTCATGGAATGTTCAACATGGAATGGTTAGCTTTTAGACAGTTCAGAAATTGTTAATTACATAATTTCAATTGGTGGACCAGCATTGGCTTTACAATTGATTGTTAGTTCTATTAGTTTGCTTTCTCCACTTATATGTTAATTTTTAATGTTTTCAGCTCCAAATAGGGTTTTCCCTAGTAGTGAAAGTGTGTTGACGTCTGTGAAATGTCTCTAGTAAATAGCATGTCAGAAACTCAGATGAAACCCTTTGCTAATAAAGCAAGATAAATATATTCCGAATTCTAAAATTACCACGAACCTGAATCTGAAAATTACACAATACTTTTACATCTTGTTCTGAAACATTTGGTACACAGTTCCTGTCAAAAAAAAATCGGAGGTCTAAATAAAAAAATAATTGCAAAGAGTATTATAATAGAATGCACAATTATGTTAATACCTTTTTTTGACTGACTACAAAACTTCAGGCTTCTTAAATCTTTATTTCTTTGAGGGTTGACACCATCTGACTTACGAAAGTGGGTGCATTTTCAGAAGTTGATTATGAAAAAATGTTGAGAGAAGCAATTGTAATTTTTGAAGATTTATTGAATCTATCCCAACGGTGTCAGAAAAACTTATTGATGTTTGAAAAATATCTGAGAATAATCAAATGGTTGGTCTTCTTCGAAAATTGTAAGGCATGATTGTGAAATGTGAACTAATTGTGAAGTACTGGGCTACCTTTACTTATACTATTATTGTAATGATAACCATTTTTCAATCATTTTAACTATCTTATGTTCGAAGACAATCAGTGGAATAAACAATCAATACCAGTAAATTATATTTCAAAGAATTTTAATTATTGAAATATGATTTATTATTATATACTTGTAATTCAACAACGGAAAATGTGTATTAATGTACAATTTATTGTACATTGTTGAGATTTTCTTATTGGTATAATACATTTCTGTAATCTAAAAGCATAGGAGTTCTCCCAGAATACTACACAATATTTAGAGCGGTTTGAACATTCGAAAAATAACCACCACACTCTTCCAAGCACTCAAGGTACCTGTCCACCTCTCCGCAAACCACACTGCTTCAAAAGGGGTCTCCCCCACTTCTTCGCCTCGTGCAGAAGCCATCTCTCAGCTCCACGACTCCTTTCAACACACTCTCCTGCTCACGCAGGGGGACTATCTCACGTGTCTCCTAGTTTGAACAGATGTGTGGGCCTCCCCCCAACCTGAGTGTGACTTCGTAGCGCTTGACAGAGCTCCATGTTTCAACAGAGGCTTCTCAATTTTCTTGAAGCCAAAGAACCTGCTCTAGAACTATCTTCCCACTACACTCTTCCACTTATTCGAAGGGACTGTCCAGCGCTCCTAGAGTGTACTTGTTTTAAAAGATGTGTTCCTTACTTGCAAAACAGTTTGGTGCATCGACCTGTTTCGGCTCCAGTACAGTTCCTACTAAGCCCCCTCACATTCTCAATATGACAGCTTATCGCTCCGTTTTAACAGAGGGCTTCTCAATTTTCTGGCTACCAAAATGCGCACTACTAGCTCCCCACTACCCCTTCCACTTAAAGTAATAGCCCAGTGTCCCACGTGGCCCTTCACAACAGCTATATCTCTCTTGCCAAAGACTCTGGATGACATACTTCTCAATTCTCTTGTTGACAAAGTCTGCTGCACACTTCCATCTATGTCAGCCACAATTCGACAGATAGATGACTTCTATGCCTCCACATTCCAAAAATTTCCAAAGAATCTGCAAAATTGCACATTTCACTATATTGTTTGGGACATAATAATTTACCTCTGAGATTCTGCATGTGTTTTAATAATTTACATTTCCCTGAGAAATTCTTAGGTAAACAAAAGGCAAGAAATCATAAGCACTATTGGCTTCGAGAATGAGCATGTCTTTCTAAACCCTTGCATCATACAAAACACTTTTGGCTGATGGAGCATTCATTAGGACGCTGTTTGCTATGAATCCGCATGTGCGTAATTAAATGAATTTTCTGAATGAAAGTCTTTTGGCAAACTGAACATTCATAAGGCCGTTCACCAGTATGTGTCATCATGTGCGTCTTTAAACTACTAGTATTTACAAAACTCTTTTGGCAGACGGAACATTCGTAAGGACGTTCTCCACTGTGAATCCACATGTGCGTAATTAAATTATTTTTAACTGTGAAAGTCTTTGTACAGAAAGAGCATTCATAAGGACGTTCTCCGGTGTGAATGCGCAGGTGCTTTACTAACCCGTTCCTCCGTGAGAAAGTCTTTTGGCAGACAGAGCATTCAAAAGGACGTTCTCCGCTGTGAATCCGCATGTGATACCTTAACTCGCTTTTCCGTGAGAAGGTCTTTTGGCAAACTGAGCATTCGTGAGGACGTTCTCCGCTGTGAATCATCATGTGCATATTTAAATGAACTTTCATTGTGAATCTCTTTTGACAAACTGAGCATTCATAAGGACGTTCTCCAGTGTGAATCCGCATGTGAATCACTACATCGCTTTTCCGCAAGAAGGTCTTTTGGCAAACTGAGCATTCGTGAGGGCGTTCTCCGCTGTGAATCAGCATGTGTATATTCAATTGAACTTTCTGTGTGAAACTCTTTTGACAAACTGAGCATTCATATGGACGTTCTCCAGTGTGAATCCGCAAGTGCTCTACTAAATGACTTCGGCGGGTCAAGGTCTTCTGACAGACGGAGCATTCATGAGAACGTTTTCCTTTCGGCATAGCCCTGTCTTCACGTCCACTTTCTGACGACCTCGTAACACAATCCGGGCCCTCGACGATTCGCCTCGTGCTGCTGGGTTTTGGGCAATGAGAAGCCCCCTGTGTTGAATCCTCATGATGTGTGGCCGCCCCGTGTGGCTCCTCTCCTGCGCTCGCACGTGGTAGGTCCCTTCCTCCGTTGCAGACGCTGCTGCGCATTTCAACAGCGCTTCCCCTTCGAGGCTTCCAGTCTTCTAATTCAGCTCCTGTTAACAGACAAACTAATTTAACAAAAACTCCACATCAGGGGCGATCAGTCAACAGAATGAGTCATTCCGTAATACTTTTGAATTAAAAATAAAATGTTTCAATATTTTGCCATGCATATTCTAACACACCCACCTACTACCTTCCACACGTGAATAGTATGAATGCTCGTGAAGCGAGCTTAAAATTCTCAGGAAGCAGGATCTTTTGGGTATGAGAATGGTCTGAACCCTTGACACAATGAATCAGATAAAATTCGAATAAAATGAGCATATTTTCAATGAATAATTAGTGGTACAACTATATAATAGGATTATGCACTTCAAATGGCTGGTCACTACAAAAACAAAACAAGGCAAAACAAAAAATTGGCGTCACCTCGACTGCCTGAACACACTTTCACCAATTACAATTCACAATTTGCTCATTCCTCTTCCTGAATTTTTATCTACCACATTATTTTACTCTTTCTACTCTTCAGTTTTTCCGTACACGGCTTTTAAAATGAGTTTTACACTTGTTCCTAGGTATCCCGTTCACAGGTGCTAGCCTTGGGCTTCGCACTCACTATAACACTGACCTTTAAAGAGAGAGTTAACTTTAAAGAGAAAAAACAATAAAACGTAACATACACGTTACTTAAATCTGACCCCTTTACATATCACGGAAAGCAATTATTTTTAGCACAATACAATAAACTATGACTTTTTCAGATAACATCAACTGTACAACGTGTGAAAATCATGAATTATTTAAGTAATATTGTACAAGGTATGGCCTCTTTGAATGAATTCAATATCACGCATAGTAAATGACCTTGAAGCTGCCACTCACATCGTTCGTAATACTTCTCCCACCTACTCTGGACTTTTCACCCACTTTTAACACGAATTGTCGTGTATTTACTGCTATTCTCTTTCCCCAACTGATCGCCGCATAAAAGTTGCAAGTTATTTTACCTCAACAGCTCCGCATCGCTCGCCTGTGGGTAACCTTGGGGATTTTCTGCCGCTCGCACCGTCGCACGGTGTTTCGTTTGGCACATCTGGTTGCCCAAAATTAATATCTCGAAAACTACTAGTTACAGTTTTACGAAATTTTGCACACGCATTTGTACGACGTACTTAAACATGTGTTTTAAATATATAATATGTATCTTTACATTTTCCTACAAAACTGTCAGAGTTTGAAATAGCATATGCAATAAAACAATGAGTAATTGAATTAATAATTATACTGAGTGAAAAAATAACAAATAATTAACAGAATACTACTTTATGCATTTGTAAAACTTTCTACAATGTTATTTGTTAGTATAATTAATATATAAATATAAATACTATCAGAATTATTTAAACCAATTTCTCATTTGGGCTTTAATATTATACTCTTTTGGCTTCGAACTTACTAGTAATTTTGAAATTAGTCTGAATCATAGGTGTGTTCACATTCATCAGATAAAGATGGAGTAGCTAAAAGCTTTTGCACTTCCTCTGATAAAACATACACTTTTCTTTTTGGGCTTTTTTCCAGACTGGAAATATACGGATCAAAGGATATTAACAACCTATGTAGGCATGAGGGAATTAATTTGGTTAGTGACATCTTTTTAATGACAGCTGTTTTCTTAGTGAACACGAATTAAAAAGTCTGCAGTAACATGAGTACGACGGCGTGAGGTTTTGACATAAAATTACCTTTCTTCCACTATTCGGCGTTTCCGCATAGAATTGTAATGGTATCAGCGATACACTAAACGATAATCACTATGAACCGAGTATGCAAAAGTTTGCTTGAAACGGCTCTGATCACTACTTCCATGACATCCTCACTTAGAAATTAAAATTAAATTATATTCGTGATCTGATAATTGCTGAATAATTTCGTTCTGTACAGTGCATATGCGATTGACAGTGTGATTAAAAAGACATTGTTAAATTATTTCTGCGGAACATGCTGTAATAGTGATACTATTTTCAGGGGGACGACATTTGATTTGCCCTGTTTTTGCTAGATAATAAGAGGAATAAACAGTACAGTCGTCAGCTTTCGCATTTGCACGCATTTCCTTGTATTGGTTCACAGAGAGTAAAATATCTATCTTTATTGACAATGCTTCACATGCAGTCATTTGTCGAGGTTTTCTGTGAAGAAGAAAACAAGCTTTTTCATTTTTGTGGCCTGTTGTGAGGAGGCGGTACTTAGTTCCCAACGGTTGGTTGTATCTCTCTTGCCTTGAGTACGTAAATTCGTTTTCGTAGGTAACAGTGTTTCATCCACATTTGTTCTCTCGGCTAGTTATTTTGCTTTTCTTCTCATTGATCGCTCAATGCTTTCCCCAAAAGATTTGGTCGAGCGACCCACACAACCTAACAGTACTTACGCATAGAATGGCTTAATACACAATGTCCTAAATCAGTACAGTGCCATCTACCACTTTCTATTCGACTTTACGAAGGACCCTTTATTTATGAAGCATTTTGTTGCGCACTATCTTTCACTCTTTCACTTATTTTAGCACACACGACCCTGAGTGTATATTTTATAGATTATGTTACTTCTGTCGAACACTCCTGAAGATCTCAACACACCATTATATTCTTTTAATCCACATCTCTTTCTGTGCGCGAATCAGTTTCGCGCAATACTTCGCAGAGCGCATGCCTAGTGGGCGAGCGCACTGTCACTGAAAATAGGTGATAATTATCAGATATGCACTTCTCTGCAAAAAGTGTGACAATAATATTGTAAAGAAACCTTTTCAGAAGGCATGTATATTAATTTCAAAGCGGAGAAATGCGGAGCGAATTTTGTAGCTCAACGTTTATTTTCAATTTTCGAATACACGCACATGTTTTAAAGTCGAATTTTGGGTACAAATTTCTAAGCCTACTTGCCTTTGAAAATTACGAAACAATTTCATATGAAAGAGCATACCTTTCTGAGGATTTTACATCCTGGAATTATAAAATACGCGTAAGGAGGACGCTACGAATAGAACTGAACTGCGTGCACTACCGAACAGACCTTTGCGGCTCGGCGCCGGCTATCAGTGGGACGTAACTTGACACCTCCCCTGAGACCGAATCTTATCAACCAGCACCTTATAAACACCGGGGTCATGTGCCCTGATATTTATCTACAGAACGGGTCAATAAGATCACCTAAAAGTGGAACTTCGAAAAGTGGATTTTGGCCAGCTGGATGTCTCAAACAAAACACCGTGCGTCGCGTTGCCCCCCGTCTTCGCTCGCCGTCCCACGACGTTTCCAGTTTCTTTCCCTCGAGCTCTGGACTCTACCACGCCTCCAATTTCCACACCCTTCTCCCATTCTCCGAACTCGTACGATTTTCGTTCCAGTACAAAACCTTCTCATCTACGCTTCGCTCTTCCTGGGGTCGTCCTTTTTCTCCTGCCGCGCCTCGTACAAGTTTGTTCGCGCGTCCAGCCTCGAATAATTAATGTTGCTGAAGTTATGCTTTAAATGATCGGTCTACCTAACACACTTTGGGCGTGTGGTCTCAGCCTGCAATATGAGATGCTGGATTTAGTTAATGTCCTTCTGTGCGAATTTTACAAATTTGAAATTATTTCGAAGTCAAACAATCACTTCACTTGCTCTCTCAAATATTGTGAATGTTAATGAGAAGAATGTTCGTGCACTCCACTTCTCAAATACATCACTTTCGTTGATACGCTTCTCAAGCTAACTTTTAACTAAGTTAAAATGAACTCCTATGCTAGCAAGTTACAATCGCCTTCAGAACTCAGTCTAGTCGCGGTCGCTGCTGCAATCATAAAGAGCTCCTCCGAGGCGCGCCGCGATATTTATGGTACTCGCGCCTGGGGAAATTTTTGGAGGAATCAATATTCTCCTCTTTTCGTGACCTCCCAGAAAAACATTATTCGCTAGTTTGGGCGTCAGAGTTCGAAAAGCTGTGGGTAGATGGCGCGTTTACAAGCCATCGCTCCGCCGCGTATCCTACTCCTCTCGGTTCGTGGGCTTCTTTTCGTAGCTGATGGTGGCGTTATGGGGTTGTCTATTCCCATGACGTCACAATATATAATAAACGGGTTGCTCTAAAAGAGGCATCGAGCGGATATTGCGAATTCTTGTTGGGCGTTACCCTTCATATCTTTTGCTATTTGCCTTATGAAAATACTGCCCATAATTTGTGCTCCCGCAGTAGCTTGCAGAACCAAGCTACTGCGGGAGCGTGGATTCGCGGGAGCGTGGATTCACGCCATGCGTGGCTTCTCGCAATGCACAGGGAAATATTCTCTCAAAGGTTCTCGTTGAAAAGCTTGTTTCCACGAATAGGGGCAAAATTCTCCAGTTTGGTCAGAAATACTGGTAGATTCGTAACTTCATTTGTGAATGGTGGCTTTGGCCTTGTAATTCTGCCAAGAATTGCCTGCATATTTTATTATTATTATTATTATTATATTATTATTATTATTATAATATTATTATTATTATAATATTATTATTATTATTATTATTATTATTATTAATTGTGACCATCCTAGGACCTCGCGAGCGCGGCACCTGTACCCACCGAGGCCCAGGCAAATTCTCCCAGGGGCAAGGGCACGTCACCTTCTTGGGCGGGGGGTCAGCACTTTTATGTACCCACCGACGCCCAGGCAAATTCTCCCAGAGGCAAGGGCACGTCACCTTCTTGGGTGGGGGGAACAGCAGTTTTATGTACCCACCGAGGCCCAGGCAAATTCTCTCAGGGGCAAGGGCACGTCACCTTCTTGGGCGGGGGGATCAGCACTTTTATGTACCTACCGAGGCCCAGGCAAATTCTCCCAGGGGCAAGGGCACGTCACCTTCTTGGGCGGGGGGAACAGCAGTTTTATGTACCCATCGAGGCCCAGGCAAATTCTCCCAGGGGGAAGGGCACGTCACCTTTTTGGGCGGGGGGATCAGCACTTTTATGAACCTACCGAGGCCCAGGCAAATTCTCCCAGGGGGAAGGGCACGTCACCTTCTTGGGCGGGGGATCAGCACTTTTATGTACCTACCGAGGCCCAGGCAAATTCTCCCAGGGGCAAGGGCACGTCACCTTCTTGGGCGAGGGGAACAGCAGTTTTATGTACCCATCGAGGCCCAGGCAAATTCTCCCAGGGGCAAGGGCACGTCACCTTCTTGGGCGGGGGGATCAGCACTTTTATGTCGAATCCATTTTTGCACACCAGGGTTGGTAGACCTCTGGGGGATAAAGTACGCGACGATCATTATGATCATGATGATGAAGGGTGAATAGACAATCACAAACACGCAACCATGCCCGATGCGGGACTCGAACCCGCGGCCTTAAGGGCGCTTCAACATGTAGGGTCATTGACGCCCATGTCAATGTACTCTGTATGCAATGTAACAGTGCCAAACTAAAATATTTAAAAGCCAATGTAGTGTTAAAAATCTAAGAGGCATAAAAACAGCACAGCATTACAGGAGCCACATAAAACACTTTAAAATCACCCAAATAAAAGCCATATTATTTGGCAGTATATAGTGTCGAATCAGGTTGTACATTCCATTTTCTCCTAAAAAGTTGCAAGCCTGCAGACAGAGTACTCGTCATTTCCTAGCATCTCCGTCAGACAGCGAGGTGTTGCCTTCGGCGGCTATCTCTTACCTCAGAACAGTGCAGGAGAGTAAGATCTCCACGGTAAGATCCACCTCGCAACCACCGCAGATGGGAGCGGGTCATTGCGGAGAAGATAACCCTGGGAAAAATGGCTGTAACTGATCCGAAGACATGCCAAAATAGTCTCTCGCCTAGAGCCACGTGACGAGGAAGACCAAGGCATTATGGAATCCTGATTCTTGTGAGCTTGAAATTCGAATTCTGCCACTGTTTGACATGCATACAGCGTGTATGCTTTAGTCTGTTGAGGAATGTCATGGAAGGAATGTCAATAGATGACTTCCGAGTCGCTCTTTTCGCGGCTTGGTCAGCTAGCTCGTTACTGCGATTTTCACATGTTTCGGTACCCAACGTACTACTAGGTCATAGTGGCGAGATGGTAGACAGTAAACATCTATATTAATTGTAGTCAAGTAATCCGAAGGAGAAAGTGCATACGCTACATTGCGGATGCATTTTGAATGAGCGCGCGGCCGTTCTACAGTATAACGAATATGCCACGAATCACGAGTGACTCGTTTCTATCGAGGAACCAGATTTTTAGGTTTCACAGGCGCAGGAAATTTCAAGTTGAGCTCCTGCAACAAAGTGGGAAAGCGAAGTATGTTTAATGGTGATATAGATAGACCCTAGGTTTCGGGCATGTAGACCGAGAAAGGAAACTGCGTCAAAAAACGGAATTTAATGGCCAACGAACGTCTCTAAATGGCCTACGTGATTTTGGAGGTAATATATCCTGCAGAAGTGCGTGCACTTGGATTTTGAGGCGCAGAACGTAAACCCATATTTTGTGCTCCGTTCATTCAGTCTATTCAGGACAAGTTGTAGTTGCTTTTGAATTATGTTCATACTCTTCGAAGAGCAGAAAATGGCAAAATCAACAAAAAGCGATGCCTTTACAGGCACTCGTACGACTGACGCTATATCGATGGTTGCAATGGCAAACAGAGTGGAGCTTAAAATTGATCCTTGGGGAACACTTTTCCCAAAGGGTGTCAGGAAGAATTTTCCGCCAACGCACACTCGAAAGGATTTTGAACAGAGGAAGTTCAAAAGGAACAAAGGGCCGTCCTTTACGTCTCTAAAAGTGCAAAGTACGCCGTGCCTCCAGGTTCTTTCACATCAGCCCTGGGATTGTCCACCCTGCCTGGCCGATGCAGAAATGATATTGGCAGCCATCTTTGCAGTAACTGCACTTCCTTTCCCCTCACGTTTTCTCTTTCTCTCTTTTACTTTCTTCGCCTTCTGCTGTTTTTCCTTTTCCTCGAACATTAATCTGTACTACTCGGAGATAATTGTCAATGATTATTTTTCTGTCGTTTTCCTTTGCTTTTGGGTGTTGTTGACCACCTCCAAAACTCCTCCAGTTCGTGTTGTACGCCCCTTTTTACTGACGGTCTTCCCTCAAGATTCCCATTAGTCTGAACACATCTGCATGGATGAATGAAAACATTTGCGAAACATTCAAGCACAAAAATACTAGAAATTAAATGTTTCATTTAACTCACCAACACCCCATGTGCCTTCGCCAAGAACAGTTTCACTGCACACAGCCAAAGGATCCTAAGGCAGAAAAACAACTATTAATATATCAAAATGCATCATTATCCTGGTATCTATAGGGTAAACTGTACACTTATGGGCCACCCCCGGACGTCAGCCACTCCAACTACAATTTTAAATACCACTTCTAACACCGTAGTCTAATATTTTCCTCAAGATGACGCGAAGCGCTTCCAAATAACATTTAATATGCAATTTGACCGCAAGGGTGCATTTGTCAATATGGCGGACGGTTGTTAACAGTGCGGTGTGTGTTCACTGAACGTAAATATTTCTTAAAATTTTCTTTAGAAAAGAGATGTTCAGTAGTGCTGTTTGATGATTATGGCGGTAATTAAAACACAATGAATTGTCTGGACACAAATATATCACTCTGCAACGTTTTTGAGCTGCAACTTTGAAACCTAGATGTGTGTGTTTAGGGACATAGGGGGAGGCCAATGACTATCCTCGATTGTTTGTGGATTGTGTTCTTGTCACTCTGCTAATGGTTCATATTGTTTGTTTGTTTTTCGTCCTTTAATATTATTACATATACGTAAATCCTGCGTGGGTCTGATACTTCTCAGATAAGTGATCTTACCACACAAAAGAAGTCAAAGCAACAGCAATGGCTGCCATTCAATGTTAAAATTAATGGGGCATCTGAGTGTTCTGCGGCAAAATTATTTCACGCTATCAGAATAAGTTTGCAGTTTCATTTGAACAATTCAGATCACAAAACCGCATTAGATTCTCACAATAATATGCATTTGGCTGTCCGGGAGACGCCGCGTCCAAGGCAAAGGTGCCGACGTTTCGGCCACTACCCTGCGACCTTCTTCAGGGCGTAATGAGCGGAGATGGACTGAGCGTGAGTGGGGCTTATGAGTTCTGGGCGGCCTGCGCCGTGGTTGGCGCTCTTCCGCCGGGGTGCTTGTGGTGGGGCGCTGGGAACCAATCAGAGCCCTGCCGCGTACGCAAGCGTACGAGGCCTCGGAAAGAACTCTGTTTTTGCTAGTTTTATGTTCTTGCGTCGAGAGACGCGGCGGATTCGCTCAGAGCGGTGCAGAATAAGTAAAATTAAGACTTGGGAGAGAAGTAGCTAGTAGGAATATAATGGTGGTTTTCAGTAGGTAGTTATTTACATTTATGTAGTTTGCGGCTATTCCGCGTTTGGGATATAAACTGACTTATAAATGCTGAGTTGGTTAGTTAAGTTGGTTTGGCTTACGGTGGTTGGAGGCAGCGAGCGTCAGTCGGGAAGTGTTTGCGCCCAGCTGCTGGCATTTTATTGTAATACTGAACGTATTTTTGGAAAAGACTGGATAAGTCCGGATTACTAAATATGGATACAATTTGGTTTCTAGCTGTTTCCAAAATAAATTCTTTAATGGGGGGGATATTCAGTTTCTTCAGGTAGTGGCTGAAGGGTTTTCCTAGTTTAGGGCGGCACGCAGTTCTAATGAATCTGTTTTCTGATTGGCTTAGGTTTCGCATGTTATCTGCATGGTTATGCATGCAGATATGCATGGTTATGCATGCATAGGTGCCTGCGCTTCTAATACACGCTTTGTAGAGCAAAGCTTTCGTTTTGTCTTTGATGTTTTTTGCTCTTAAAATGGGTGACAGCCGAGCAATGCGAGAGCCCATCTTTTTTGCCGCTTCTTTGCATTGGGCTTGCCACAGAAGTTTCTTGTCGAACTGGATACCTAAATAAGTAACTTGTTTTTTCCAGGGGAGACGGATTCCGTTGATGGCTATTGGAGTGGGTGGTGTTTCTCTTCTCCAACTAAACAAAATTGCTTGGCATTTGTTTGCATTTATTGTAATGCCATTCAGTCGGCACCAGTTTACAAGATTGTCTGTTGCGTCTTGCAGTCTTCTAACGGCGCTTTGCGTTCTTGTGAATTTAGTTGCAAAGGCCACGTCGTCGGCAAAAAGATATTCTGTGACGTGAGGCGTTTGTGGAAGGTCATGGATATATAGTGTGAAAAGTAGAGGAGAAAGCACAGCTCCTTGTGGGACGCCGGCTAGTATGGATTTGATAGATGACTTGTGGGATTGAAATTTAACGTAGAAGGTTCTTTTTTGGAGGTAGCTGAATAGAAGACGGCATAGATAATTTGGAAGGAATTTGTGACATTTCTGAAGGAGAATACGGTGGTTGACTTTGTCGAATGCATAGGAAAAATCGAAAAATATTGCAGGAATGGTACAGTGAAAAGAGAGAGAGGAAGCGATTTCCATTGCAAGACGAAATGTTTGCATTGCCGACGAGTGACCTTTACGAAAACCAAATTGTGAGGCTCTGATGGCTTGTTCTTCATCCAATTTAGAAGTGATGGTGGGGAGGAGAAGACACTCAAATACTTTTGAAATTTGCGATAAAAGACTAATAGGACGGTAATTTTCTGGATCGGTGGAGTTTTTGTTAGGCTTTTGAAGTAGAATGATTTGCGCTTTTTTCCATGAGGATGGAAAGTATCCGGTTTCAATTACTGCGTTCATGATCTGAACAAGGGCAAGGACGGCGCTCTTAGGAAGGTTCTTTAACATCTTACCGCTTATTAGATCAGGGCCGCACGCTTTTCGGTCGCATAATTGTTTGATTTTTTCTCTTAGTTGCTCTTCAGTAATTTGGAGTCTTGTTTCTTCCTGTTGCCGTTTGTCGGCGTTTTCGTTTTCGAATAAACAATCTTCGTAGGAATCTGGGAGAACGTCTGATACGGGGATATATTGATTATTGATAAAGCGATATGAATTTGTTGAGGTTGGTCTAAATCTTTTTTCAAGGGTTGATGCAAAAATTTCAGTCTTCCGCACTGGATCGTACGTGGTAGTGTTGCCATCTTTGAGGGCTGAGATGGGTAATGACGGGTTTCTTAGCGTTTTTTGTCGTTTCCACAGATCTCCTCTATCTTTAACGTCGGCGGATAGAAGGAATTTTTCCCACTGAGCCTCTCTGTGTGTTTGCAACAGCTTAGAGACTGCCCTTCGTGTTACTTGAAAAATGGATTTATCAATAGGATCCCGCGTAGCATAGTAACGTCTTTGCGCTTTTCTGCGCTCTTGAATGAGTGAGATGATATTCGCCGGTGTGGTATCGCGTTGATTATTTAATTTGTTTCTAGATGTATTGATGAAGTAAGCGTGACGGAGTTTTCCTTCGAATCTTTCGACCGCTTCATCTATTTCTTCGGGTGTTTCGGGCGCGCGAGCGGAAGCGTGAACTTTGTGGGCCACGCGGTCGCGATACTTCCTCCAGTCGGTGTTAATTTTGAGCTTTGATTGGAGAGTGAAGGGATAAGATCCGAGAAATATTGCTGAGATGATTGGAAGATGGTCAGATTAGAGTTCGTTAAGTGGACGTGGTATTGTAGGTTGAAGATTGGAGGAATGGATAATGAGGTCAAGAATATCGTGAGGGAAGTGATTGATGAGATGGGTGGGGCCACTAGGTGGGTGAAGAACTAGCGATGGGTGTGATTCAATAAAAGTTTTTAGTGCGTTGCCTGCTGCATTATTTGTTTTGCAGCCCCATTCTAATCTTTTTGCATTTAAATCACCCCCGATTACAACTGTGGTTCCTGTGGAAATGATTAAGTCCAGATCTGATAAAAGCAGGGGCTGTGTTGGGCTATTATACACAGAGATGAAGTTAATCGGACCGGTGGCCGTTCCTATTTCTATTATGGTTGCTTCAAGATTGTCTAGTTGCGGCGTGGTTATTCGTGTGTGCGGTAAAGATTTCCTAAGAGCAATTGCCGTCCCGCCTCCTTGCCTATTAGCTCTATCATCGCGGTAAATGTGATAGCCACGTATCTGAAAAGTTTTGGATGGGTTGAGGTGAGTTTCTTGGATGAGAAGAATTGCTATTGAGTAGTCATCGCAGAATTTTTCTATTAAAGCTTTCGATTTTCTAAGCGTACCATTCGCATTCCACGACATTATGTTGTACAGGCGATTAGTTATGTTCGCCATTTAGAAAAATTCAGCTACGGCTTCAAGTGCACGAAGTGCTTTGCTCGCCTTCGCCTTTAAAAATTTCGAGTGCTGTTTTAGCAGCTGATATTATTTTTGTTAAGTTAAATTCTTTTAGCAAGTTGATGAGTTCTTTTAATTCTGAAAAGGTGCCCGTGGTTTGCTGCTTTCCTGATTGCTGTGCGTTTGGAGCGGCCTGTGATTGGTGGGTTTGTCCCCACCACGCAGGGGGGCTAGCGCTGGGAGCTGCGAGCCCTGGAAACCCAGAGCGTGTCTGCGCGTTACCCGGAGTAAACTCTTTGCCGGAGCGCTGGTCTCGGGCGGCGCGTAGTCTTTCGAGTTGTTGACGAGCGCGGAGAGCTTCTACATGAAAAATGCACTCTTTGTAGTTCGCCGGGTGCGCTCCTGCGCAGTTGGCGCACTTCATTTGGGTGTTAAGCCGGTCGGTTACGGGGCAGAGCGATGAGTTGTGCATGCAAGCGCAGCCCATGCATCGTGGTTGCCGGCGGCATCCGTTCTTAGTGTGCCCCCACGCGCAGCAGTTTAAGCAAAGTGGTATTCTGGAGATATCAAAGATGGAGATATACAGTTTTGCGGCCTGCTCCAGTGTGGAGCTCTTCCGATTTGATGTTTTATTTATTTTGGTTGTTTTCTGTTTTAATTGCGGGCGCCGTTATGATTGTTTCATGTTGGCGCCCGCGGTCGTTTGTTAGGTTATATTTTCACTTAATTGTTGTCACATCACTTTGACTTTGGCACTTTTGACACTTGTCTTTGTCACTGGCACTTTTAGAATTGTTCTTCTCGTTCTCGTGGCTGCCTTTAAGCTGCTCCCAAAATTTGAAGTTTTAGTCATCTCCCGTTTCGCACCCGCTCTCCGGTCTTTTTATTTATTTATTCGTTTATTTTGTACAGTTTTTGTTTAGTGTTATGTTAATGCTATGAACCCTTAATCCTAATTACAATTTGTTTAATAATAGTACTTAAGCCTACCCTTCACCTAGTTTGTTATTTACAAGTTTTGCTAAATCTATTATTATAATTTTAATTCTAAATGATTCCTAGCCTAGAGCATGTTTACAATGTTTACAGTCGTGATTACAATGTTTACAGAATTGCTATTTGATTACTACTAAATTACTTAATATTAAATTACTTAATAATTAAATACTCAATAATTAAATACTTATAACTTACTTAATATTAAATATGTACAGAGTTACTAAAACAAAATTGACTAAATATTTACCAGCAAATTATTGAGGTTTCTATTTGATTACTACTAAATTACTTAATATTAAATTAATACTAAGATAAAATTGCTAAATACTAACTTACTAACAAAATTTCTGAATATTTGATAACTAATTATTTACAAACTTACTATTTGATTTAAGATTTGCTGGTAAAGCTTTGTTTTGGTTGAATATAAAGCAAAATATGGCACAATTTATGAGTGATGGATATAAGCAGGTGGAATCTGTTCCACGCCCGCTGCTTGACTGACATGGAGGGAGTGAAGATAGTAGATAGTAGACAGTAGATAGATAATAGATAGTAGATAGTAGGTAATAGATAGTAGATAGTGGACAGTAGATAGTAGAGGTTGGTGTTTTGAAGAGATTAAGGAGGTTTCAGGAAGATGATGTCGGATGGGAGTTTCTTATTTTTATAGCGTGATTTTTTTTGAAAGTATTGGAGGTAGGGACGAAAGAGGGGGTGTGAGTTGATGTTGGAAAAGATAGAAGTAATTCTTTCCGTGGCGAGCGTGTGGAGTGTAGAGGAGATGGTTTCCGTATTGTGGAAACGGAGAACATTGGCGTAGGCGTCGCCTGGAGCTGGATTTAAGGCTGTTCTGATAAAGTAGTTTTCAGCTCGTGTAAGTAAATCGCGCGTAGTTTCTGGCGCTGTGGCCCAAACCTCACATGCGTAGAGCCCCGCACTCCGTACGCACGCGAGGTAGATGCGGATTTTTAGTTTCTCCTGAAGGGAGCGGCTCCTGAAAAGGGGCAGTAAGGAGCTGATGCGCCACGTCATTTTTTTCCGAGCTTCTTTTAAATGCGCTTTCCAGGTGAGCCTGCCGTCGAATGTAACGCCTAGATAAGTGATAGTGCTTCGCCACGGAAGTGTGTGAGCATCTAGGCGGATGGGCGCGACTGTGTGCGTGTTGTGGCTGAGTTTGTGTGTGAAGATAATAGCTTGGCATTTCTGTGCGTTCAGCGCGAGGCCGTTTTCCGCACTCCAATTCGAGAGTGCGAGTGCGGCGCGCTGCAGCCGTCTAGTGGCGAAGTTTACCCGGCTATCTTTCACGGCGTATGCAATGTCGTCTGCATAGACGAAACTATGCACTCCGGTGATGTTAGGCGCGTCGTTAATGAAGAGAGAGAACAGAAAGGGGGAAAGGACGGCTCCCTGGGGGACGCCGGCATGAATGGGGCGAGATGAAGAGGTGTAGAATTGATATTTTACAGTGAAGGAGCGATGGGAGAGATAACTTGTAATTAGGTTTAGAATGTGAAGAGGGATGTAGGGGCGAAGTTTATGAAGGAGAAGCGGGTGATGAACAGTATCGAAGGCGGAGGAAAAGTCAAAGAAGAGGGCAGGAACAGAGCAGTGGCGGCTTAAAGCCGAAGAAGCGAAGAAAGCGAAGCGAAGCGCCTGCATTGCGGAGGAACGCTGCTTGCGAAAACCGAATTGCTCCTCCCTAATTATGCCTTTTTTCTCGAGGTCCCTTTGGATTCTCGCGAGAATGAGTTTCTCGAGGAGTTTACCGAGAATCGGCAGTAGAGAAATAGGCCGGTAGTTTTCCGGGAGGCGCAAGTTCTTATTCGGTTTCGCTAGTAAGGTGATAGTAGCCGTTTTCCATGCTGATGGAAAATACTGCACAGAAATGCACGCTGTGTAGATTTGTGCTAGGAGGCGGGCGGCCTTTTGCGGCAGGTTTCTAATCATTGCTCCAGTGATTTTGTCTGGGCCGCCCGACTTCTTTGTGTTTGTGGTTTTAAGAAGGTCGCGCACTTCATCCGCTTCGATGTGCCAGTCAGACGAGACGTCGTTGGGAGGAACGGAAATAATTTGTGTTTCCGCGGCGGTGGCTGGGAGCTGCAGCGAGCGGGAGATGGACGGGGGCGAGTATCTTCTCGCCAGCATGTCGGCGAAAGTTTCCGCTTTTACGGCGGGGTCGTATGTTGGCGCGAGGCCGTTTGGTCGCTCGAGGGCGGTGATGGCGGGGGCGGGATTTCTGAGAGCTCGCTGCAGTTTCCAAAGGTCTTCGGCGTTGTTTATCTGAGAATTGTCGACGTATTTTTCCCACATCGCGCTTCTATGTGCTCTCAGGAGGCGGGTTGTTTTTCTCCTTATGCGCTGGTACACGGCCTTGTCGGCGGGGTCGCGCGATCGGTGAAAATTACGTTGCGCCTTTCGGCGCTCCTGTATGAGGCGAATCAGCTCAACCGGGGTTTGTGAGGGAGATGATGTTTCAGGGAGTTTAGCGGTGGATTCGGAGAAGGCGGATTTGATTTGATAGTTTAAGTGATTTATGGCGCGATCGATATCGTGAGAAGTAGAGAGAGAGGGATTCGAGAGAAGTTTGCTGTTTAATTTGGATTGGAAGGTTTTCCATGAAGTTTCGGATGTAGTCTTAGCGGGTGCGGGTGCGGGGAATATGTCGTGATGAAGAGCGAAAATGACAGGGAGATGATCGGAAGTGAGGTCGTGAAGCGGCTTCGGAGTTGAGAGAGAGAGAGAGGGAGAGTGAAGAGCGAAGTCGAGGATATCGCTTTCTATAGAGTTTGTAATTGGATTTGTATGAAGGTGGGTGAATGATGAGGGCGGGGCGATGTTGAGCTGATCGCTTCGATTTAGGTAGGCTAATAGACGGGCGCCTGAGGTGTTACCAACGCGGCATCCCCAATCCGGATGCTTCGCGTTGAGGTCACCCGCTATTATGATCGGCGCCCCGAGCGCCAGCAGCGCATCGAGGTCGAGTTCCGCGAGTGGTTCCTGAGGCCGCTTGTAGGCGGAGACGACCACGATCGGCCCACGCGGCGTTCCAATCTCCACCGCTGTGGCCTCGATGCTGGTGAGAGGCGGGGTCACGAGAAGCGTGTGTGGGATCGTACGTCGAATTGCAATTAAAGTGCCACCGCCGCGGTGAGGGCCTGAGCGATCAGAGCGATAGATGAAGTAATTTCGGAGAGAGAAACTGTCGCTGGGTAAGAGATGGCTCTCCTGTATTAGGAGGAGGTGGGGGGAGTAATCCGAAAGAAATTGGAGGATTTCATCTTTTTTCCTGCTTAGCCCCCCGTTTGCGTTCCAAAATACAATTTTGATGAGGTTATTCATGGAAAGGCCTGTTCAATAAGGGGGGCAATTCGTGTGAATTTGTCAAAGATGTCTCCTTCGGATTTGAGGATTTCTATAGCCGTTTTGATAAGGTGGATGATTTTCTTTACTTCTGAGCCCTGCAGAAGTTTAAAGAGATCGCGGAGCTCGGCGAGACCAGAGAGGGACGAAGTTTGTGTGTTTGAGCTAGGCGCCGGTTCGGCAGGGGCTTCGATTGGTCGGCCGGCGGTAGCATCGGCGAATCCGGTGCCGATGGGAGTGGGGGCGACGGGGGCCAATGAGAGAGGCGGGAAGGCTGGTCGGACGCCCTGGGCGAGCCCGGGTGCGCTGGCATTGACTAAGGCGGCGCGCGGCGCGGCGAGGTTATTCTGCCGGCGGAGCTCGTCGGCGGCGGAGCGCGTGTTGCGAGCTCCCTGCAGTTGGCGTGCACGCGCGTCTCTGTATGCGTGCAGCGATGGGCACTCGCCGTATGTGGCGACGTGCGCCCCGCCGCAGTTGGCGCACTTAGGCTCGCCACTGCGAGGGCAATCGTCAAATGTGTGGCCTCCGCCACAGAATAAGCAGATAGGATTGCGGCGGCACCCGCTCTGCGAGTGGCCCCACATCTGGCACCGCTTGCAGTGTGGGGCGCGCCCAGCCCCCTTATATTCCTCCCACCTGATTAAATAGTGCTGCAGCGCGTTGATGCTTTTTGCTTTGCTAATTTGGGCAAAATTCAGCTCCACTAGGTACAGACCTAGCGGATCGAAGATCTTTCTGCCGTTGGCGTCTATCCTAGGTCGCTTCATCTCCGAGATGAAGTGGACCGTCACGCCGTGTTGTTCGATCTCCTCCTTAAGGGAGTTGGGGTCGACGCCGCCCTCCAGGCCTCGAACTACAAGTTTATGCCGGCGCTCCTCTGTGGCCCGGCGGAAAAAATACTGCGCGTGTCGGTTTAAGCTTTGCATCTTTTCAAGGACCTGGATGATTGTTGTGTGGTCCTTGATGCAGGCGGGTTTCAAAGTGAAGAAGGCCGGAGTGACCGTGCCTCGCAGGATTTTTGTTAATTTTGGTTTGAGTAGATTGAGAATTGCCTGCGTGTCAACAGGCATTTGTATGCAAATCTCCCCGACCACTTCGCGGGGGCGGGGGGCGGGAGCGCGCGTGGTCTGAGGAGCGGCCGTGGGGCCGGCGGGCGGTGGGACGGGCGCGCTCTGGGGCGCGGGGGCTTCTCTCGGTGTTAGCACTTGATATCTGTTGGATATCGAGAGTGCATTCGCGTGAAGCCATGCCTGTGTCGGGAGATCAGCGACCGGGCGGTGAAATGCGCTCCGCCCGTAATCGGACGTCGGAGCAGCGAGGACCGCGCCTGGTCGCGACCGCACGCCATTGAAAAGAGTCGACCTCATTAAGATGTAGGCATTATGATACATTTTCAAAAAATTTAAATCTATTTATAACACTGAGAAATAGTAGTTAGTTAATGCCTTATTTTACGTGGCGAGACTCGGGCCATCAGGCCCGCTCTTCCGTCTAACCACGCAAATTTCGTTACGCTCCTTTCACCACCTAGCGGAGAAAGGAGGTATTAGCTTGGGCGATGAAACAGGCGGATCTCAATTTTGCTCAGAGGCTTCATTTAGGCTTGAGGATCTTTTACATGCAGTAAATCTACTAACATGGGACAGCCGGCTTTACTTCCCCTCCGAAGGAAGGCGTACGAAGGATTTTTTCGCCCTTAAAAATCCACGGCTTCCATCGGGTTTGAACCCGCAAACTCGGCTACAACAGTCCGGTACGCCGAATCGTTATACCACCGAACTGCCGAAAATAGTACTGTTTCCATAGACAAAAAATATAATTGTGTTTTGATAATAATTTACTTTTTTGATGGAACCATCATAACTCATCATCACGTTTCTCACAAATTAATTTTTTTCAGCATTTGCGATAATTTGGTTTCAATTTTTTTGTAGGAGTCTGCTTAGAGAATAGGTTCTTCCTGTAGTAGTATTGATATCAACTTTGCACAAAATGCACGAAAATGGAATTTCACAACTGTCCTTATCAGGCCAGTAAAATAATGGAGAAGGTCCATGTGAATGCATGAATTTAATAGTAGCATTTCCTTCTTCATTGTTTACTTTTTCAATAAACCCCACATACCACAAAGAATCATACATGCAAGCAACATAACTATTGTTCTTGAAATCTGGACACTCAGCAGGATTATACACATCAAATATTATACTATAGCAAGAATCAGAACTTAATTGTTTTGTTCCAATTTTATATGAAGACTGGGGCACAAATTGATGCATGGAACGAGTCCCAGGGATTGTTTTTGCATTTTCAAACCGTGTGTTCAGATTGATTCGAATTCGTATCGTTTCCTCTTTTGTTACAAAGAAGGTTGTGATTTCCTTGATATTTTGCTTACAAAACTGAAATACTGCTGATGCAGTGGTTATTTGATTCTTAAATGGTCTTTGTAAACTGGCTTTCGTAACCATTCTTTTTAATGTACCACCAATTCCATCACAAGGAGATTTACCATGGATAGTAGCAAAGAAAGACCATTTACATTTTAATCCGAAATCAACTTCATGATGGCACATATTAATGAAATTTTTACAGTTCTTGTACTGAGCCACACACCCATCTGAAAAGTATTCAACTGCTTTAATATTTGAATGAGAAAGCTCTGTTTTCAAGAAATTTATTATTAATTTTTGAGATTGGTATACTAAAGGTACATCATGATGCAAGTCATCTGAAATTATGCAATGCTTTTTGAGTTAAGTCTCTCATCTTTCTTATAATATACCACAGCAGCATGAAGTGTGCAGCTCCCTGTGTTCCAGTGATACCCTTGGGCCTCATCTTGAATTACAAAACTGTAGTTTTCACTAAAATACAACAGTATTACAGCTAATTCATCATTCAAGCTATCTTTCAACATTTTTAAATAAGATGATTGAGATTATGCTATTAGTGAATGAGGAATAAGTTTCTCTAACTTTTGAGTTACTAAATCACATAATTCTGAGAAGCTGCATACTTCAGTAACCATATTTACTCTGTCTGTTGCAACCCACTGCTTATACTGAATTGGTTCATCAGGATCGAAGTCCTCTACAAATTTTTGTTGAATATGTTCCTTGATACAAAGATTGCTTGGACAAATTTCACATAGTCGTAGCATACAAGCTCCGCTATTTGTGTCACAAGTTACCAATTTAATCATATTGATGCTTTGTAAAAGCAACTGAACATTTTGGTGAATTGTGCAAACATAGACAGCATGTGTACCTCATGATCCTGCAAGTACACATTCTTTAGGTCGAAGGACAGCAAATTTTGAGAAATTGATCTTGTTTTGAGGAAATGTTGTCTTGAATGAAGAATACAACTCTGAGAAATTGTTTAAAACCAGTCTTTGCTGTTTATATACATTTTTACTAATGTTTATTTTGTCCTTCTTCCCAGGCATTATTCTTGAGTTTTCATCATCCAAGTAAAAATCAATCACTTTTTTTGTTGTTTCTTCTGACAGCATCTTCCCTTTTCGTTGTTCAGGCAATGCTAAAATACCATTCTTATTCATTAGGGCACATGCCTCACCAACCATGTATTCTGAAACTTCAAACATTTTACTCACTTCTTCTCTAGACCAGGATGTTGGGATCAGTGTAAGCAATTGCACTTTTTTGCTATAGTTCACTTGTTTAATTTTTTCCATTAATTCATCAAAATGTTTTGCTTTATGTTCTGTTTCATTGTGTCTATCTTCATTTTGTTTTTCAGAACTGGTCCTATAAACTTTAGCAATTTTGGTTTGAAGGGCTCCGGCTGCTGATTGAAATTTTTGCTTAGCCACAACTGATCGACTGTGTCTAGGAATGGAATGTAATTTTACAGGCAATATAATTAAATTAACTAAATTGGTATTAAGTTTGTCTGGTGATTCTGGTGTCAAAACTGCAGACTCACTAATTTCTTCACCAGAAGAAAGAGGAGGAGATGATGATGATGATGATGATGCTACTGGATCTGTATTGCTGACAATTTTGCTAAGACGTTTCCTGCAACTTATACAAATCTTTTCCCCAGAAATTACATCCATCCCATTGTTTCTTAATTCCTTTGCTTCTTTCAAAGATATTTCGTACAGTGCTGATTTAATCGGTCGCTTATGAATTTTTAATATGTCACAGCAATGCCTCTTATGGAGTGAGAATCGGCGTAAATATCTGTCTATATGTTTCGAACAAATAATTGGTTTGTCAAAAGGTAGAGACTGAAGGTTACTGCACCAGAGAATAAGTTCCTGTTCCTCTTCTCTTAGTACATTCCAAGCCTTGAAACTAAAGCTGCACTCTTCCCCAAGCAAGCTTCCAAAACTGCATAAGGAGCTGCCTCCTTCCATTTTAAGTACCTAGTAGTCAATAAACAAATAAATAAGAAGATATTTTAATATTTTGTTGTATATTTATAGATACTACCAAAGTTGATAATAATATGTAATGAAATGTAGTTTTTTAGAAAGTAAAACTTGCACTGATGGTAAACCACACTCACTGACTGTAGGATTCATAACTGTTTCTAACTGGCATGTTGGCCTGTAAACAAATTCAAATCAAATGTCCATGCTACCAACTGCTTTAATTTAATCTACCTATAATGCTACTATACCAACTGCTTTAATTTAATTTACCTGCAGTGAACAAAAGTAGTCTGAAACATCAATAAAAGGAATTGGCATTTTGTCTTCTATTTAAAAAAATATTTCCAACACTGTTTATTATTTCACAATAACAATTTTTTTTCTATTACTTCCTTATTAGATAATAATTATTCCCTGAAAGTTTCAAGGAATTTGACGGTGTTGTAATATGAAAAAAAATCTTGATGTTTAGTCTTCAAAATTTATATGTGGCTCAATAATAAAATATATAAGTTAAACAAGATTATTATATGCACATTAGACAAGAATAACATTCTACTATTTGCAATTCAAAAAGATTTAATGTCTATCTTAAGAAGTTTCGAAGTTACGGTACATTTTGTGAGTAAGCGTGCAACAGATTGGATACCCGAGCCTGTAAATTCAATTAGAAATTCCTCTGCAACCAATTATCATAATCAATTAAAATTTTACCAACATTCATGGATATGCTTATGTTACAATCTGACAGATTTTTGTAAAAATCTGTGACATAGGGTGACATTTTCAGTTTTTTCTGGATGAATTGACATGGAATGACCCGCTTATTTATCCTTGAAAATAGATTTTATTACATCGGATCGGTTTTTTTATTTAATTCAAAATAGAAGTAGTAAATGACTTAGTGTATGGATGACAGAATTTTGAAAATGTGCACACAATTCACTTTTCCCCACGGCACATCATACGCAGTTTAAATGTTTTTTTGACGTAATAAAATGGTAAATAAAATAAATACATAAATAAACGTGGGCTGACAGCTTCATCTGCTGTCTGCACCGGTATCAAGTTAAGTCTTTTTTCAGTCTACCGACCTGAAGCTCCTGGTTCCCGTCTCCCCATTCCCTCAAAGTTCCAACATCCCTGACAAACCTTGGGCAAGAACTGATAACACCTTGGAAGTTTTTTCTTAAGAACATGGCACTCCACTTCCTGAAATCACTTATGCATGCAACTGTTCAATATCACAAGGAATCTTTCCTTTTTTGCATTTTTATATCAGCAGAAGTGAAACCATCATTCAAGAAAGAAAATACACAATGTTATGAATTATCTGCATACTGCAATGAGGCCATTGCTGGTGGCCGGACCCAAACTCACCCCTCGGTCACACCGATTAGGACAGTCCCTGATTTGACACGGCTCAGCGCAAGACGCGCGAACATGTGCCTGTCGTTCTAACCAAAGATTTACGACTAGGGTGGGATTGTCTCCCGGGGACAGCCCTTCAGGCAAAGAGCGGGCGGCTGCCCGCCCACGTTTACAATAGACACCGGAACAAGCGAATTATAGAGATCCCGGCTACTGTCTAAGTAATCCCATAGGACTTATATAATCATCACGGAGACAGCAGAAAGGACTGCTTTGTTCATTTCTGGTGTACTGGCCAAGACACACGCACAACAAAGACCACCAATCAGGCGCCCAGAAAATGACGTTTGTTAGAAAATGCCCTATCGGCTTCCGACTCGCGTCGAATATTCGAGAAACTAAGATTTCGACCAATAACATTCAAAATTCCGATCACGTGAAGGAGCGATGTGCAAAATTAGAAAAGAGAGTGGGGATGCGACGCTGGAAGCTCGAGAGATGAGATTTTTCAAGAGAACACAGATAGAAGGCGAGAGAACGGCATAGGAAAGAGACTGCTGTGTTGAGGAGAGGTAGTTGGAGCCAACAGTTAGAGTTGGTCGACCAACGGAGTTCAGGCGGCCCCGTTTGAAAGTACAAAACTGGAATTTATTCCATTTCAACGGGCCGGGGTCGATCCGTAAGGATCGATTGTGCAGCCGAGTCATTAAGGCTGAACCGGTACGGAGTAGGGGCGGCGTGTGACGCCCCCCCCCCCCGATTCCCGCCGATCGGAGCCTTTTCATCCACCTCCTGACTTCGGGCGGCAGATCGGCGAAGGATTGCTGCCTCCGCCTGGCTGCGCCCTGCTACGACGCGGTTCGCGGCAGCGTTTATTTTGAGGAAAAGTGAATTGTGTGCACATTTTCAAAATTCTGTGATCCCTACACTAAGTCATATACTACTTAAATTTTGAATTTTGAAATTCAAAATTCAAATTCAAAATTCAATGACTTCAGATGTGCAATAATCGAAAGAGGTAGACTCAACGACTATCATTTTGTATTAATTATAAAGACATTAAAAAAAGAGTCATCTAATGTAACAAAAAATAATAATAGAGTTTAATTTAAGAGAGACTTTCCGCCCAAAGTGTATAAAAAAAACACAATAAACGTGTTCTCGCCATTCAGGCGATTGACACTTAAGCTGTGACATAAATTTGTAATTATTGTAATAGTAGGAACCCAGTGCATGCCCTCATTCAAGAGTGCTCATCCCTGAGGTTCTCATATGCCGGTGCCAGGTGAGAGGTAAGTGCCCGTTTGGCCCCCATCATTTATAAATTTAACGCGCACACCTGTCAGCTGATTACCGACACACTTCCGTGTAACGGTGTCCCCCCCCCCTTTGTGAGGTATCCGGCCCGCGTGCTGCGCGCATTGCTCACATGCGTGGGTTGCCGTATGCGGCAGGTCGGGTTCATCACAATACTTCATTAACATGTCATTCAAAATAAAATCGAAGTCATAAAACAAATATTCTCAGACACTTTTTAGGAGTATAACAGTTGAAAAAAGGTGACACTTTTTCTTATTTTTTAACCCCACTCGTTTCAAAAATATTACCAAAGGTTTTGTTGTTTTTTTTTTTCAGAAGAATGCTGCGTCCCTTCAACGTTTAAACATTTTTCAAGCACCTACCTTTTTCTTAAGAAAAATACAATTACACTTCAATAAAAAACCTAAAAAGATGTACTATTATCATAGGATGTAAATATAATTCTTGGAAACATATTATTTAAGTATTTAGAATACATTTTAGTTTTTAGAATATAATTTTTTACATTAGGACAACACTTAAATTAATTTTTAAAAAATACTCTTCTATTTCCATAGTAATTTTGAATCTGGCAATTTACATTATTAACATTTAAATAACATTCAAAATATAGTGTGTTGACTGGATTAATTATGCTCATATAAACAGCTGTTGACACTTTGGAGCGCTCTACTAGTACAATTTCACAACACAACAATGGATTAGCACTAAAAGTTGCAAATACATGCTACCAGAGAGCTCCAACAATGACTGGGCGCACAGACCCAATGTCAATGGTTGGGTATCATGTGCAAGAATTTAAATTGGGCTCAAGGACATTAATATAAAAACTTACAGTTTCAGAACAAGTGTACATTTCCAATACTACAACCACCGTTTTTGATAAGTTAAAAATTGTCTGCATACTGTTAAAATTATGAATTGGAGAAAAGGATTCCAAAATTCCTTCTCCTAATGAGGCAAATGAAGTTTTTTCAAGAAAGGGAGAATCATCAAAACTTGTAAATGGCACAAACATAATGGACAGTGAAAATGATCAAAAAATGGGCACAACTGCTTTTGGTAGGGCCTGCTCATGATATCATTTATCAACTGATAATAAGAGGACACAGTTAGTTTGTCTTCTGATGACTCCTTTAAGAGAATGCACTTCAAGTAGAAGAAGCCCTGTATTCATCGTGAATACAATCAGAAGGCAGGCAGGTTCATCACATGTTATTTCTACTTTGCTCTTAAAATTAACTGAAATAACTGAAAATGTAAACAGATGGAAGGATTTAGCACGGAAGAAAAATTGATTCACCAATCAAGGATGGTTACGGAATGGTGAGTATATGATTACCAACTTGTTCTTTGAAGAACTGACCACCAAGACCTGGAATATCTCACTTTATAGTTGTCACATTAATTACTTGAAACAGAAATTACATAGCAGATTACTTCCAAATCTTGGGAAATGTTGACAGATAAAACTTGAAAATAATGCAATTACTAGTGAATTAATTTCTGGGTAAAAAATCACTGAATTCAGATACCGTAATGCCACACTCTTAAAATGCAATATATAAAAAACACTGTATCCAAACGACACACAAAAACACTTCCCGACAGGAATTTCATTGTTCAGGGTAACCATTTTATTAGAAAACTAGCTGACCCGGCGAACTCTGTTCCGCCTTAACAGTCGGTCCCATCTTTTTTTCGCGTCGCACTCACTGTGAGAAACTGTACTATCCTTGTTGCACTCGTGATAATAAAGGTATTGCACATTTATGTTTTTCTCTCAAACAAAGAAGAATTTCAAAAAAACGCTCTGATATTAAATAGATAATAAAAAAATCTATTACGTAGCAGAGCGTTTTTTTGAATTGATTTTTGTTTAAGAGAGAAATACAAAGCTGTATTAATAGGGATCGGCTGTTAAAGGCAATAAATAAGCAGATTTTGGAATTTATTAAGTTAAATTGTTTATTAGAAAATGCAAATAAAAAAATTAAGTAGATTAATCATTCATTACTGTTCCTGTATTTTGGTGCATAGGTGAAATATATATGGGTATAACGTAAGTATATAATAGGTGTAGTATATATAGATATAACGGCGAACGAAAAGCGGCTATCATTATCGCCTTCTGTTATCAGTGCGGCGTTACAACAATGGGTTACAACAGGCAACAATGACCGCTAACATGCGAAATCACGCGATAACGTGCGTTCTCACACAGGAACGCTGTCAAACGGGATAAACAGTATCCTATGTCCGTCTCCTGGCGCTAAGCTTCCTGCTCACCAACTTTCAGCCAAATCGGTACAGCCGTTCTTGAGTTATAAATAGTGTAACTAACACGACTTTCTTTTATATATATAGATTAAATTGGTCCAATTTTAAATCGTGAAAATTGTACTCCAAGATAAAAATCTCAATGCATTGTTTATTAATAATTTCAAAATTTATACAATTAAGCATCACTTTATTTTTAGACTAATATTTTTTCATGATTTTAAAAACATAATAATCGGCTTTCAAATTTTTTTAAAGTGTCCAATATGCAGAATTAAAATGCATAGAGGTATGTGATAGGAAGAGAGTAAATACGTGTTTTAAAAGAACTTGATGGTGGAATGAGGTGGTCAAGGAATGGGTAAAGAAGAAAAAGAAAGCGTACGCCGCATATATGGTATCAAGGACGCAAGATTGGAAAAAGTACGTAGAAAGTAGAAATAGAGCAAAACTAGAAGTGAAGAAGGCAAAGGTGGAGACATGGCAAACATGTGCAACAGAATTGGAGGAAAAGTATTATAAGAACAAGAAAGACTTGGCAGGTAGTAAATGGACTAAGAGGGAAACATAAGAAAACGGTCAGAAGCATGAGGGATCCAAACAACAACTTAAAGACAGAACACACAGAAGTACTAGAAACCTGGAGGAAGTATAATGAAAACATCTTTAATGATAATAACAGGATCTTTAATGATAATACAAGGACTTCAATGATAACCACTGGTGACTGGAGGGAGTTGAGTGAGAGTCAAGAACTCTATGAGCCACTGGAAAATGGGAAAGAGGGGGAAGGCAAATCGAACCTGGTGAGTGAGAGACACCAGGGGAGAGGAGCAGAGGTGGAGGAGGATCCCATAACGGAAAGAGATGTAGAAGAGGCAATAAGAAGAATTCAAGCTGGGAAGGCAGCTGATCCAGACAGAATATCACCAGAAATAATAAAGTATATAGGGAAAACGGGAAGGACATGGATAACAGCATTGTGTCAACAGATATGGAGAGAAGAAAGAATACCGCAGGAATGGAAAGAAAATATAACAGTACCTCTACATAAAATAAGGAGCACTGTCAATTGTGAAAATTACAGCGCGATTTGTTTGTCATCCTGCTTAAGTAAATTGTACTCCAGGATAGTGGAAGTATAATTGAGAAGGGAGGTAGAAGATGATTTGGAAGACGAGCAGGGTGTCTTTAGACCATACAGACAAACACAAGACCATATTTACACTCTAAGAAGCATAATTAAAAGAACATTGAGTAGGGGGAAAACAGTATGCACTGCTTTCATAGATTTAAAGTCAGCATTTGATACAGTACCCAGGAAAGAACTATGGGATGCACTGGAGAAAGCAAAGGTTTCAAGCAAAATGATAAGGTTATTAAAAGCATTTATAAAAATGTGTGTGGTACTGTAAGGCTGGACGGACAACTTAGTGGGAAATTTAGAATGGGCAAAGGAGTAAAAAAGGGAGATTCATTGAGCCCTCTACTATTTATAATCTTTATGGAACAAGCCAAAAGGCATACTAAAAATTGTAAAATTGGAAATTGGAAAAAGAGACCCGTATGAATACAAGCATTGGTGTATGCGGATATTTTATTGCTTGCCAAAACCCCAAGAGAACTGCAAGAGATGATAACTGAGTGGGGGTATGCACTGGAGGATAAGGGTATGAAGATAACATCAATAAGAGCAAGATAATGTGTATAGGCCAAGAGAAGGAACAAATGTACATCAAATGGAGAGAGGAAAGCATGGAGCAAGTAACAAGCTATGAGTATCTAGGAACAATAATTTCGGAAAACGGAAAATATGAAGAAGAACTGAATAATAGAGTGAAGAAATTAAACTCTGAGTATTATCAAATAAATAAGAATTTGTTAAGAATGAATGTAGGCACTAAAACAAAACTCCAAATTTAGAAGTACGTACATATACCAACGTTTACATATGGAACTGAAAGTATGCCACATAATACGAAAACAGAAAGTAGAGTCACATCGCTGGATATGAAATTCCTACGCAGGATAGTAGAGAAAAAAAGAAGAGCTTGAATCAGGAATAATACAATCAGAGAGGAACTAAAAGTTACCCCGCTACTCAAAGAAATGGAAAAAAGGCTCTGAAGTGGTACGGAGATGTTGCTAGAATGCCAGAGGATAGAAAACCGAAACAAATTATCGAAGCCAGGCCGGAGGGAAACAGACCACCGGGAAGGTGGTAAATACGCGTTTTAAAAGAACTAGATGGTGGAACTTTAATGATAATAACAGGAACTTTAATAAGAATAACAGGACTTCAATGATAACCACTGGGGACTGGAGGGAGTTGAGTGAAGGCCAAGAGAAACGTGGGACGCCTATATACAGGATATATGCCAAAGGAGCGGAGCTACACTAGGAGAGGTGAAGCGCCAGGCACAAGACAAAAAAAGAGTATGCCAAATGGCTAACCCGATGCTGAGAGGCAGAAGAAGAAGAGACAAAAGAAGAAAAAGAAGAGGCGAAGAAGAAGAAAAGACAGAAAAAGAGGCAAAAGAAGAAGAAAAGACAAAAGAAGAAGAAAAGACAGAAGAAGAAGAAGAAAATACAGAAGAAGAGGCAGAAGAAGAAAAAGAAGAAGAGGCAGAAGAAGAAGAAGAGGAGGCAGAAGAAGAAGAAGAGGCAGAAGAAGAAGAAGAAGAAGCCTAAGAAGAAGAGGCAGAAGAAGAAGCAGAAGAAGAAGAAGAAGAAGAAGAAGAAGAAGAAGAGGCAGAAGAAGAAGTGGCAGAAGAAGAAGCAGAAGAAGAAGAAGAAGAAGAAGAAGGAAGAGGCAGAAGAACAAGAGGCAGAAGAAGAAGAAGAGGCCTAAGAAGAAGAAGAAGAGGTCGAAGAAGAAGAAGAGGCCGAAGAAGAAGAGGCAGAAGAAGAAGAAGAGGCAGAAGAAGAAGAAGAGGCCTAAAAAGAAGAAGAGGCCGAAGAAGAAGAAGAGGCAGAAGAAGCAGAAGAAGAAGAAGAGGCAGAAGAAGCAGAAGAAGAAGAAGAGGCAGAAGAAGCAGAAGAAGAAGAAGAAGAAGAGGCAGAAGAAGCAGAAGAGGCAGAAGAAGAAGAAGAGGCAGAAGAGGCAGAAGAAGAAGAAGAAGAAGAAGAAGAAGAAGAAGAAGAAGAAAAGACAGAATAAGAAGAAGAAGAAGAAAAGACAGAATACGAAGAAGAGAAGACAGAATACGAAGAAGAGAAGACAGAATACGAAGAAGAGAAGACAGAATATGAAGAAGAGAAGACAGAAGAAGGAAAGACAGAAGAAGAAGAGAAGACAGAAGAAGAGGCAGAACAAGAAGAAGCCCTTTATGGGATGTTGTAGGCTAATGATGACAATGATGATCATGATAATGATGAGGAGGATGATGATAATGATGATGATGATAATAATAATAATAATAATAATAATAATAATAATAATAATAATAATAATTACTAGAATTATTATTTTGAAAAGAGTCATAGTAAGGCCTAATGTGGCTTCATTTTGATGGTATAAAACATTTTGAGTTTTCAGTAAGTGGGGTTGGTAACTTTCTCACCCCATTTTTCAAATCTTCAATGAGGGGATTGTAGAGGTGTGGGCTAACATAGTTTATGATGTCCCTAATTAAAAGAATACTATGGAAGAAGTTCTTTCAACTTCGGAGCATGTACGGATGCTAGCTTTACCGCATTACATTTTTAGCAAAAAAATGTTTTATGTCCATAAATAGCCCAAAATTATGGATGAAGATTTTTTTTTTGAAAAGTTGGAGTGGTTTTCATTTTTGGTTCTTGAAGTGAGAAGTGAATTATAAAGAAAAGCAATTTTACTTAAAACAAATAAAAATGTTTGAAGGTAACACTGTACTAATGTAATAATATTAGTAAAGACCAGGCGCGGCTCGTCATTAAAGGCTGTAAAGGCGGAGCCTCTCCTATAGAAATCGCCCGCAAAAGAAATTGAAAAATATATTTATAAATGTATTTATGTATTAATAATGGATTTCTGAGTTGTATTATAGAACAATCATATCGAAACTTTTGTTTATAAGTTCGATAAGCGTCGTCCGTTAAGCTTTTGAAGCTGTGACAAGGGGAGACAAAAGCGTTAGGCTCCCACTTCATTCCACCATAAGGTCTGTGTAAAACGACGAGGCGTGACGTCATGCATTCACTGCACAGGCTAAACGGGCGGGCGAAGGCTGTGGACAAGCAGCCTTCAAGGGTGGGGCGTAGGGTCTGAAGATCGGCGTGCTCACCAGATAGCATTACTGTGCGTGAGCAGCTCAGCGAGTAGCATTGAGCTTCAACTAGTTTTCCCAACGTGCAGTAGGAGCGCTACTCTGTTATGCGTGTATCGGAAAAGGTTTTGATTAGAAATACAACGCATGCAATGTGATGCAATGCATTTGTAGCCTTCCCCATTTTCAACACCACGAGCCGCGACTGGTAAAGACATATATTGAGACATTTCATAACTTGTTAATATGATAATATTAATATTTATTGATCTCAACATTATGAATATAATTGTAACTGACATTTCTTCCATTGCATTGTCTTTTATATTATTAGACCTCTTTGATCTTGTTCAAATTTGTCAATCTTTCCGGTGATTATAAAAATTGAAAATATCGCTATCATTTAGGTCTTATAGTAGTAACCCTTTCTAAAAGGAGGACTTTCAGAAATAAATGTATTAAGAAAGTATTAAAAATATTGTATTACACAGAGCATTTATTTAATTGAAAATACGGTAGAGGAGATTGTTCTTACCTGGTCTTCTTGATTAACCTCTTCATTGGACACCTCAGGATCCAGAAACACTCTGATAGGTGGTTTTATCTCATCCTGCAAGTGGATCAAAGGTATTATTCTCAAATATTTTCTTTCCTTGATCAGAGCAGACAATTACTGACAAACATTAAAAATATCACAAATTACAAACATAAAAAAACAACACTTTTCTTTAGGTGAGGACATATAAGTTTTTAACATGCTTTTCCCGACACGTGCATTTAAATTTAAAGTTTTCAGGTCTGATAAGAAAACCACTACCAACAATTTTAAATTCAGTTTATACTTATATAACACAAGACATGCACAACCTCACCAACCATTGAGTACTCGTATATGCCCACTATACCAATAACTGATACCCTCAGAAAACGATACTTTAAAACAAATTTCTGGTTACTTCGGTTCATATTAATAATGGTTACTAAGGTTCATATTACCCTTATTAATATTGCTATTGTAGCTTCTTATAAGTATTTTTCTTATATTGCTGCATGATACTAATACCTGTGCACCAAGGGACCAGAGCCAATCTCAACAGTCATATACAATTGAAATTGTGCATCAGGCCCAATTAATATCGCAACACTTCAAAATAATTATCATATTTTGCATTGATGTAAAAGATAGAAAAGGGTGGGTTAAAGATACAAATTAACTGACAGATTACACCAACTCACCTCTTCTTCATCTTCCTCCTTCAATTCTCTCTTCACAGGGAATAGCCTGCTCCTTTCCTGCAAACAAAAAGAGTACACTACTTTATCATTCGTGTAATGTACTAACTCAAGAGAAGATTGAGATACACGTGTGTTAAAAAAAATGAGAAGTTGAATCCAATGTACCAAAATTTTTGATCTGGATCCATTATGAAACAAAAAGATTAAAATTAAAATACTGAAAATATGAATTAAATTAAGTTTATGTACATTCTACCTCTCTAAACAAGCATCATTAGACTCTAAGTTAAATTTATTTGTACTTCTTATCACTCCGAAGAACATAAATTTTGAAATTAAAAGTTAACTACAAACTATTAAGATGTTTAAACTTTAAATTTCATTTTAATGTTCACAAACTATTAATCTCACAAATATTAATCAATATTTGAAAAAATTAATATTTTCTCAGTGATATCATACAATACAATAGAGGTTTTTTTATTTTAAAAATTAGATTATCTATGACCTCACATGGGTGTTCAATCCCACAAAATTGCCACTTCTATTTGAGAAAATGTCAAAGTACAATGGAAGAAATATTAGCATTGCCTATCAACAGCCATAGACTTCCAACTCTCAAGCTAAAATTAATTCGATTTCCATTTGATTTTAAAACACTTACAAGATTCTAACAAATAGACTTAAAATTCTCAATCTTTTATGTCTAAGTCAACAGTTGAATATATTGTATTATTGTAATGTTTTTGGTCACTTCTTTTAGGACATTTAACACCAAATCCATTTTAAAAAAATGCTCTTTAAACGTCTTTAAACATACAACGATGTAGTTGCATTTAACATCAATTTTCCACGAAACCGCATGTGTTGCAAATTATGTTAAAAGATCAGCAAAGATTGGAGTTTTTACAAGCTTTTAATAAACAATACAGAAATTCATCCAAACCAGATGAATATTAATTTTTAGTTCACTGACTACGATTTCACTGAGAAGTTTCTGAGGATTTACTGGAAGACGTTTTGAAATAATATTGTGCCGAAACATTTTTTGAAAAGTGTAAGGTGTTGAATTTTGTGGTTTTAGTCAACTCGTGAGATCAACTGACAGAGAGTGAGACAGATAACACCAACTCACCTCTTCATCATCTTCCTCCATCCATTCTCTCTTCACAGGGCATAGCCTGCTCCCGTCCTGCAAACACAAACAGTACATTACTTTATCATTCCTGAAATGCATATTCTCAAATTCCCTCACTGTGTGCGTAAAAACAATATCCACTTCTTAAACTTACTAACTGTAAAGAGAATGAACAAGAAACTCACTCTCAAACTGCATGCTTCCTCTTCAGCGTGATCTTCAGGATCCTGTTTTACCTGAAAAGGAAGGCAGAAATTTTTAGAAAACATTAACTGCTCCTACTTCTAGTCTCAAAATTTATCATCAATTTTTTCAATTGAACATTTTCATGGGCCAAATCATTTTGAGCAAGATAACCATTTAACTCATGCTCTTTAGCAGTTATACATTGCTTGTTATTCATTATAATTAGAAAAAAATTTATATTAAACAATAATATACAATAAGCAACTTGAATTTTATCATGCCAATAACATATACTTTATGAGGATCATAGTCACTTATATCATAGTCCTGCTTAGAATGTTTCATTTCCTTCCTAGGATCTGACAATCAATGCAAGTACTCTTTTCAACAAACAATTGGTAATGATTATAGTCTATTATAATTTTTTTTATAACCTGTTTAAATTTGAAAATAAGAACAATAAAGTATTTTAAGGGGAATGTTGAAACAGAGATGTAAAGAATCCTTAATAATAAAGCTGCCAAATTTTTCAAACTAGATTTCTGGAAAAACTAAATAGTTTGAAACTCCATAAAATATCACTTCTAGAAAAACGATTATACTAGATTAAAAAACTTACGTTTTCTACTTTAATCACACACTCGGACAATATTACTATTTGGTCCATGCTCTAAATTTTGAAATATGCTGTTTCAACACAATTTCAGGGCATGTCTTAAGAAGTTTCTAAGAGCTGGCAATAATACGCACATATTCTGGGTATTATCTCGCGACTATATAAAAACAATGAACAGCAAGTCCGTTGACGATCAGCTGTAAACCTGTCATCCAATCGGAAATTTAATGTCACCCTACTAAACTTAGCTTTCTTTGATGTGGCATCTGTGGGTACTAATTCCAAGTTGGAATTCAGCACGACATTTTGAGACTTTCTTAGTCCTGCCGCAAGATGTCGCATGATCGCGACCGAAGATGCGTAGCGATAGCAGCGCTGAAGATCAGACCACAGTAATGACGCAAAAAGTCGTGCGAATTCCATCTGGGAGATACTACCGAACAGATGCCACGTTATAAAAACCCAGTGAATCGTAGTTAACACCAAGATGTCCCGCTTCTACGCTCTTGCAAATAGCTGTATGGCGCTTCACTATACTGAGATAGCCTCAATATGCTTCGATGGCCTCAACCGTTACAAACCCTCCCAAATTCAAATTACAGAGATACCCGGAAATACGAATTACTGTCAGTAGCTGGACATTTGAAAGGAAATGCAGCTAATGCAATTGTGTGTTAATAATGGGTATTAGTAAGCAAAGTAAATAAAAAAAGGTCAGAAAGTTCTAGAATACTGGATTAATACTAAGGAAAACAAAATAAAGTAATAGTTATGAAATTTATTGTTATATATTTAAAACTTCCAAATATTATACATTGCAATTTACATTCTCTATAAATACACATTAAACAATTACAATCGGATCAACACATTTACTTTCAATAGAAAATATTAACAGAACAAACTAAAATTTCCTGATATAAAATAGCCACTGCAAGGAAACTCACTGGTCCTGGGTAATATTTGGGCCTTCACTCCCATGAATATGCTCTCGCTTCTATTTCTGTAATGACAAATGAAGAAAAAGACTTGCAAGAATTTTTTGAAAAGTTTTTACTGGGAATTGTGGAAATCTGAATAGACACTCACGCGTGACTGCACTCCTGGGCAGCGTGGGACTTTCAACCTTTTTCAGTGGTGACACTATTCAGATAGAAAATAACTAGGACCCACAACCAGCAGCCTGTTGTCACATAGACAGCCCAAATTAATTCAAATTTGGCGCAGCACTTGGAATTTAATAATAGCCATTCCTTGGAGCATATTAACAGCCAAGCGTATACATTTCAAACCACACGCGTTGGACTTGTATTTTTTTCTGTAAAACCGCTGCGGACTTCCTGAGACAAAGGCAATACATGTTTCGTATGAACAATCACACAGAGCGCAGCACCATCGGGCAAGAAATTAATTCTTAAGGAAGATGAGTTGGGCATCCTACAGGGGCGTGCGGTGCCCGATTCATGTGGGAAAGCTCTGTAAATGGCAAAGGTGCGACGTAATGGCTGTTTGGGGAGACAAAACGAAAATTAATTCAGTTACTGTATATAAATATTTAATTATGTCATATCAAAAAATGACATTATTATTATTATTATTATTATTATTATTATTATTATTATTATTATTATTATTATTAATTATTCTGGAAGAATGCGAGTCCCCAGCATATGCGCCCTCTGAAAGGCAATTCCTGCATTGCGAAAAAACATGTCGCATCAATTAGGCGTTTTAATATGTCTCTATTTTTTTGAACTGTCATTATGTCGCATTACATCTGATCTCAACTGAAGATCAAGTTCAGTTTCGATGCGGACACTTCCAAAACTGGCCAGCTGAACAAGAGAACGCAAATGACTTTGTGATCGTTCGTGTTTTGCTATTGCATTTGAAAGATTGTTCAAATTGTTATACCCTTCTTTGTTCCATACATTACGCTCATTGGAAAACAACAAACATGGCCAACAAAATAATTTATTAAGTTTTAGGCTATCTGTTAACCAATTAGTGTGTTCATACTTTTTAGTATTAAAATAACGGGAATATTCCCTTCCCTTTTCTTTGTGTAAACATCTGAAGTCAGGCAGTTCCGGAACAAGCCTCCCTTGTCGAATAACATCACTTTTCTCCACAAAAGTACGACAACTGAATGGAGTTTTTAAAATATCGTCAATTACACAATTATTTTCTGCCATAGCTCAATACCGTACCGCTACGTAGCACAAAAGGCAGCACACGAAAAGAACACGCACACATGAAAATATCCACGAGTTCGTATTATCACTCATCAATAACACTAGACGTACTAGGCGGCGCTTACCACTGTGTCGTATGCGAACACGTTTCTAAGCTCATTTCAGGGCCGCCCTGGGAGGTGCTGTAGGCGGTGGGCCGGTTTGCTGCGCTTTCAGAGGGCTACATACAATCAAATGGAGCTTCCAAAAAGTCAAGAGCGCATGCGCGAACTTCCTAATGCATTTAGACGGAGAATATCGCAATGCTCGCTTCGGGCCCGGTGGCAGCGCCTTCGACTTCCATCTCTTTCGTCCGACTTCTGCCTCTGTCTGCATCAGCGTTGTATGCTCGATGTAGGGCCGCACTATGTCCGCGCGCCTTCGCAAGCCAGTGGACCCTTCCTTGACAGACATTTAAACTTCTAGCCGAGTTCTCATAACTGGTGGAGTCGCGATTTCACAATATAATAATTACATTTAACTGACTTTTCTCCAGGGTAAGCGCAGTATACCTAGCTTACCTGGAATGCACGCCACTGGTATCCTAGTATTCATCCATGGTACTATACTATATATACTGTTAGCCAAAGAGGGCTAAATTATTAGCTCAAGTGCGAACAGATGTGCATTTTCTTTCTATGTAAATTGTTAGGCCTGGTCTACGTTGTTTTACAAGCCTAAATCGAGATGTTCAGAATGACGTCACGTTTGGCGGGAAAGTTTTTGGTGGCAACCTCCGCTGTGCGCTTAAGCAATTCCTAGAGAAGTAGTACGTTTTGGACTATATTATGCGGCTGCCGAGGTTTATGTTTAATATCATATTTGTTATTTACAAAGATATTTGTATTATTTCGGTTTGTTTAGGTTCTGGCTGCGCATCTCGTTCACAAATTGAATTTAGACAAGCACTAACCTATCAGACATACATCAAGTCATTTATCTTTATTTTGAACATCGTTCAAAGTAATTATCATGATCTAAGCGATGATGCTAAGGTAGTAAAATGAAATCATGAAGCATTTGGATTCACGTGGCTTTTTCATCTGATATGAAAAATACCAACGAAAATTTCGGGCCCTATGCTATTCGAGTACAGTTGACTCCTTTCGTATATTTTTATGATTATTCCGTATATATTTAAGTAAGTATTCTAATAATTCACTTTACACTGTCAGTGAATTATAAAATTATTATATAAACTGTGTAAAATCATCACTATCATACTAAACAACCGGTGTGGCATTATTCTTTATATATTTACCAATTCGGAAAAATTCCAGGAGTTAAATTGCGTAATCAAAAATAAATGAACATTTTGCACTCACTTAGTTCAAAGTTTGCAGAATATCCAAGCAAATACCTGAAAATGGGAGCTAATCCAAACAGATTACCATGTGATATTTCTAGGAATGTGTACAATGGTAAACATGCAGTTGATATGCGTTTTCAATAGTATTAAAAAATAAATAAATTAACTCGCAGATGTTATGATTTTCAGACCAGACCTGAAGATAAAATTTCTTATAATTAAAACGTTAATTTTGAAGATTAATAAATGTAGGAATTTGTTTATCTTATTATTTTTCATTATTGTCAATTTTGTGGCACCTTCAGTGGGTATTTGGAGCAAAGACAGAGACAGCCATTGGAACGCAATGCCCGTTCATCCAACATATGTGCCAACTTTGATCCTCGTACTGAACCATATGTGTATGGTAAATGTTTATGTTACTTATTGTGAAATGTAAACTGATTGTGAAGTACTGGGCTTCCTTTACTTATACTATTATTGTAATGATAACCATTTTTCAATTATTTTAACTATCTTATGTTCGAAGACAATCCGTGTAATACACAATCAATACCAGTAAATTATATTTCAAAGAATTTTAATTATTGAAATATGATTTATTATTATATACTTGTAATTCAACAACGAAAAATGTGTATTAATGAACAATTTATTGTACATTGTTGAGATTTTCTTATTGGTATAATACATTTTTGTGATCTAAAAGTATAGAAGTTCTCCCAGAATACTAGACAATATTTAGAGCGGTTTGAACATTTGAAAAATAACCACCACACTCCTCCAAGCACTGAAGGTACCTGTCCACCTCTCCGCAAACCACACTGCCTCAAAAGGGGTCTCCCCCACTTCATCGCCTCGTGCAGAAGCCAACTCTCAGCTCCACGTCTCCTTCCAACACACTCTCCCGCTCACGCAGGGGGACTATCTCACGTGTCTCCTAGTTTGAACAGATGTGTGGGCCTCCCCCCAACCTGAGTGTGACTTCTTGGCGCTTGACAGAGCTCCATGTTTCAGCAGAGGCTTCTCAATTTTCTTGTAGCCAAAGAACCTGCTCTAGAACTATCTTCCCACTACACTCTTCCACTTATTCGAAGGGACTGTCCAGCGCTCCTAGAGTGTACTTGTTTTAAAAGATGTGTTCTTTAGTTGCAAAACAGTTTGGTGCATCGGCTTGTTTTGGCTCCAGTACAGTTCCTACTGGGCCCCCTCACATTCTCAATATGACAGCTTATCGCTCCGTTTTAACAGAGGGCTTCTCAATTTTCTGGCTACCAAAATGCGCACTACTAGCTCCCCACTACCCCTTCCACTTTAAGTAATAGCCCAGTGTCCCACGTGGCTCTTCACAACAGCTGTATCTCTCTTGCCAAAGAGTCTGGATGACATACTTCTCAATTCTCTTGTTGACAAAGTCTGCTGCACACTCTCACCTATGTCAGCCACAATTCGACAGATAGATGACTTCCATGCCTCCACATCCCAAAAATTTCCAAAGAATCTGCAAAATTGCACATTTCACTAGCTTGTTTGGGACAAAATAATTTACCTCTGAGATTCTGCATGTGTTTTAACAATTTACATTTCCCTGAGAAATTCTTAGGTAAACAAAAGGCAAGAAATTATAAGCACTATTGGCTTCGAGAATGAGCATGTCTTTCTAAACCCTTGCATCATACAAAACACTTTTGGCTGATGGAGCATTCATTAGGACGCTGCTTGCTATGAATCCGCATGTGCGTAATTAAATGAATTTTCTGAATGAAAGTCTTTTGGCAATCTGAACATTCATAAGGCCGTTCACCAGTATGTGTCATCATGTGTGTCTTTAAACCTCTAGTATTTACAAAACTCTTTTGGCAGACGGAACATTCGTAAGGACGTTCTCCGCTGTGAATCATCATGTGCATATTTAAATGAACTTTCATTGTGAATCTCTTTTGGCAAACTGAGCATTCATAAGGACGTTCTCCATTGTGAAACCGCATGTGAATCACTACATCGCTTTTCCGCAAGAAGGTCTTTTGGCAAACTGAGCATTCGTGAGGGCGTTTTCCGCTGTGAATCAGCATGTGTATATTTAATTGAACTTTGTGTGTGAAACTCTTTTGACAAACTGAGCATTCATATGGACGTTCTCCAGTGTGAATCCGCAAGTGCTCTACTAAATGACTTCGGCGGGTCAAGGTCTTCTGACAGACGGAGCATTCATGAGAACCTTTTCCTTTCGGCATAGCCCTGTCTTCACGTCCACTTTCTGACGACCTCGGAACACAATCCGGGCCCTCGACGATTCGCCTCGTGCTGCTGGGTTTTGGGCAATGAGAAGCCCCCTGTGTTGAATCCTCATGATGTGTGGCCACCCCGTGTGGCTCCTCTCCTGCGCTCGCACGTGGTAGGTCGCCTCCTCCGTTGCAGACGCTGCTGCGCATTTCAACAGCGCTTCCCCTTCCAGGCTTCCAGTCTTCTAATTCAGCTCCTGTTAACAGACAAACTAATTTAACAAAAACTCCACATCAGGGGGCGATCAGGCAACAGAATGAGTCATTCCGTAATACTTTTGAATTAAAAATAAAATGTTTCAATATTTTGCCATGCATATTCTAACACATCCACCTACTACCTTCCACACGTGAATAGTATGAATGCTCGTGAAGCGAGCTTAACATTCTCAGGAAGCAGGATCTTTTGGGTATGAGAATGGTCTGAACCCTTGACACAATGAATCAGATAAAATTCGAATAAAATGAGCATATTTTCAATGAATAATTAGTGGTACAACTATATAATAGGATTATGCACTTCAAATGGCTGGTCACTACAAAAGCAAAACAAGGCAAAACAAAAAATTGGCGTCACCTCGACTGCCTGAACACACTTTCACCAATCACAATTCACAATTTGCTCATTCCTCTTCCTGAATTTTTATCTACCTCATTATTTTACTCTTTCTACTCTTCAGTTTTTCCGTACACGGCTTTTAAAATGAGTTTTACACTTGTTCCTAGGTATCCCGTTCACAGGTGCTAGCCTTAGGCTTCGCACTCACTATAACACTGACCTTTAAAGAGAGTTAACTTTAAAGAGAAAAAACAATAAAACGTAACATACACGTTACTTAAATCTGACCCCTTTAGGTAACCTTGGGGATTTTCTGCCGCTCGCACCGTCGCACGGTGTTTCGTTTGGCACATCTGGTTGCCCAAAATTAATATCTCGAACACTACTAGTTACAGTTTTATGAAATTTTGCACACGCATTTGTACGACGTACTTAAACAAGTGTTTTAAATATATAATATGTATCTTTACATTTTCCTACAAAACTGTCAAGAGTTTGAAATTGCACATGCAATAAAACAATGAGTAATTGAATTAATAATTATACTGAGTGAAAAAATAACAAATAATTAACAGAATACTGCTTTATGCATTTGTAAAACTTTCTACAATGTTATTTGTTAGTATAATTAATATATAAATATAAATACTATCAGACATCCTCACTTAGAAATTAAAATTAAATTATATTCGTGATCTGATAATTGCTGAATAATTTCGTTCTGTACAGTGCATATGCGATTGACAGTGTGATTAAAAAGACATTGTTAAATTATTTCTGCGGAACATGCTGTAATAGTGATACTATTTTCAGGGGGACGACATTTGATTTGCCCTGTTTTTACTAGATAATAAGAGGAATAAACAGTACAGTCGTCAGCTTTCGAATTTGCACGCATTTCCTTGTATTGGTTAACAGAGAGTAAAATATCTATCTTTATTGACAATGCTTCACATGCAGTCATTTGTCGAGGTTTTCTGTGAAGAAGAAAACAAGCTTTTTCATTTTTGTGGCCTGTTGTGAGGAGGCGGAACTTGGTTCCCAACGGTTGGTTGTATCTCTCTTGCCTCGAGTACGTAAATTCGTTTGCGTAGGTAACAGTGTTTCATCCACATTTGTTCTCTCGGCTAGTTATTCTGCTTTTCTTCTCATTGATCGCTCAATGCTTTCCCCAAAAGATTTGGGCGAGCGACCCACACAACCTGACAGTACTTTCGCATGGAATGGCTTAATACACAATGTCCTAAATCAGTACAGTGCCATCTACCACTTTCTATTCGACTTTACGAAGGACCCTTTATTTATGAAGCATTTTGTTGCGCACTATCTTTCACTTATTTTAGCACACACGACGCTGAGTGTGTGTTTTATAGATTATGTTACTTCTGTTGAACACTCCTGAAGATCTCAACACACCATTATATTCTTTTAATCCACATCTCTTTCTGTGCGCGAATCAGTTTCGCGCAATACTTCGCAGAGCGCATGTCTAGTGGGCGAGCGCACTGTCACTGAAAATAGGTGATAATTATCAGATATGCACTTCTCTGCAAAAAGTGTGACAATAATATTGTAAAGAAACCTTTTTAGAAGGCATGTATATTAATTTCAAAGCGGAGAAATGCGGAGCGAATTTTGTCGCTCAACGTTTATTTTCAATTTTCGAATACACGCACATGTTTTAAAGTCGAATTTTGGGTACAAATTTCTAAGCCTACTTGTCTTTGAAAATTACGAAATAATTTCATATGAAAGAGCATACCTTTCTGAGGATTTTACATCCTGGAATTATAAAATACGCGTAAGGAGGACGCTACGAATAGAACTGAACTGCGTGCACTACCGAACAGAACTTTGCGGCTCGGCGCCGGCTATCAGTGGGACGTAACTTGACACCTCCCCTGAGACCGAATCTTATCAACCAGCACCTTATAAACACTGAGGCCATGTGCCCTGGATATTTATCTACAGAACGGGTCAATAAGATCACCTAAAAGTGGAACTTCGAAAAGTGGATTTTGGCCAGCTAAATGTCTCAAACAAGTTATGCTTTAAATGCTCAGTCTACCTAACACACTTTGGGCGTGTGGTCTCAGCCTGCAATATGAGATGCTGAATTTAGTTAATGTCCTTCTGCGCGAATTTTACAAATTTGAAATTATTTCGAAGTCAAACAATCACTTCACTTGCTCTCTCAAATATTGTGAATGTTAATGAGAAGAATGTTCGTGCACTCCACTTCTCAAATACATCACTTTCGTTGATACGCTTCTCAAGCTACCGAGGCCGAGGCCCAGGCAAATTCTCCCGGGGGAAGGGCAGGTTACCTTCTTGGGCGGGGGGATCAGCACTTTTATGTACCCACCGAGGCCCCAGGCAAATTCTACCAGGGGGAAGGGCACGTCACCTTCTTGGGCGGGGGGATCAGCACTTTTATGTACCCACCGAGGCCCAGGCAAATTCTACCAGGGGGAAGGGCACGTCACCTTCTTGGTTGGGTGATCAGCACTTTTATGTACCCACCGAGGCCCAGGAAAATTCTCCCAGGGGCAAGGGCACGTCACCTTCTTTGGCGGGGGGATCAGCACTTTTATGTACCCACCAAAGGCCCAGGCAAATTCTACCAGGGGGAAGGGCACGTCACCTTCTTGGGCGGGGGGGTCAGCACTTTTATGTACCCACCGAGGCTCAGGCAAATTCTCCCAGGGGCAAGGGTACGTCACCTTCTTGGGCGGGGGGATCAGCACTTTTATGTACCCACCGAGGCCCAGGAAAATTCTACCAGGGGCAATGGCACGTCACCTTCTTGGGCGGGGGGATCAGCACTTTTATGTACCCACCGAGGCCCAGGCAAATTCTACCAGGGGGAAGGGCACGTCACCTTCTTGGGCGGGGGGGTCAGCACTTTTATGTACCCACCGAGGCTCAGGCAAATTCTCCCAGGGGCAAGGGCACGTCACCTTCTTGGGCGGGGGGATCAGCACTTTTATGTCGAATCCATTTTTGCACACCAGGGTTGGTAGCCCTCTGGGGGATAAAGTACGCGACGATCATTATGATCATGATGATGAAGGGTGAATAGACAATCACAAACACGCAACCATGCCCGATGCGGGACTCGAACCCGCGGTCTTAAGGGCGCTTCAACATGTAGGGTCCTTGACGCCCAAGTCAATGTACTCTGTATGCAATGTAACAGTGCCAAACTAAAATATTTAAAAGCCAATGTAGTGTTAAAAAACTAAGAGGCATAAAAACAGCACAGCACTACAGGAGCCACATAATACACTTTGAAATCACCCAAATAAAAGACATATCATTTGGCAGTATTGAGTGACGAATGAGGTTGTACATTCCATTTTCTCCTACAAAGGTGCAGAGTCTGCAGACAGAGGACTCGTCATTTCCTAGCATCTCCGTCAGACAGCGAGCTCTTCCCTCAGAACAGTGCAGGAGAGCATGCTCCACGGTAAGATCCACCTCGCAATCACCGCAGATGGGAGCGGGTCATTGCGGAGAAGATAACCCTGGGAAAAATGGCTGTAACTGATCCGAAGACATGCCAAAATAGTCTCTCGCCTAGAGCCACGTGACGAGGAAGACCAAGGCTTTATGGAATCCTGATTCTTGTGAGCTTGAAATTCGAATTCTGCCACTGTTTGACATGCATACAGCGTGTATGCTTTAGTCTGTTGAGGAATGTCATGGAAGGAATGTCAATAGATGACTTCCGAGTCGCTCTTTTCGCGGCTTGGTCAGCTAGCTCGTTACTGCGATTTTCACATGTTTCGGTACCCAACGTACTACTAGGTCATAGTGGCGAGATGGTAGACAGTAAACATTTATATTAATTGTAGTCAAGTAATCCGAAGGAGAAAGTGCATACGCTACATTGCGGATGAATTTTGAATGAGCGCGCGGCCGTTCTACAGTATAACGAATATGCCACGAATCACGAGTGACTCGTTTCTATCGAGGAACCAGATTTTTAGGTTTCACACGCGCAGGAAATTTCAAGTTGAGCTCCTGCAACAAAGTGGGAAAGCGAAGTATGTTTAATGGTGATATACATAGACCCTAGGTTTCGGGCATGTAGACCGAGAAAGGAAACTGCGTCAAAAAACGGAATTTAATGGCCAACGAACGTCTCTAAATGGCCTACGTGATTTTGGAGGTAATATATCCTGCAGAAGTGCGTGCACTTGGATTTTGAGGCGCAGAACGTAAACCCATATTTTGTGCTCCGTTCATTCAGTCTATTCAGGACAAGTTGTAGTTGCTTTTGAATTATGTTCATACTCTTCGAAGAGCAGAAAATGGCAAAATCAACAAAAAGCGATGCCTTTACAGGCACTCGTACGACTGACGCTATATCGATGGTTGCAATGGCAAACAGAGTGGAGCTTAAAATTGATCCTTGGGGAACACTTTTCCCAAAGGGTGTCAGGAAGAATTTTCCGCCAACGCACACTCGAAAGGATTTTGAACAGAGGAAGTTCAAAAGGAACAAAGGGCCGTCCTTTACGTCTCTAAAAGTGCAAAGTACGCCGTGCCTCCAGGTTCTTTCACATCAGCCCTGGGATTGTCCACCCTGCCTGGCCGATGCAGAAATGATATTGGCAGCCATCTTTGCAGTAACTGCACTTCCTTTCCCCTCACGTTTTCTCTTTCTCTCTTTTACTTTCTTCGCCTTCTGCTGTTTTTCCTTTTCCTCGAACATTAATCTGTACTACTCGGAGATAATTGTCAATGATTATTTTTCTGTCGTTTTCCTTTGCTTTTGGGTGTTGTTGACCACCTCCAAAACTCCTCCAGTTCATCGTGTTGTACGCCCCTTTTTACTGACGGTCTTCCCTCAAGATTCCCATTAGTCTGAACACATCTGCATGGATGAATGAAAACATTTCCGAAACATTCAAGCACAAAAATACTAGAAATAAAATGTTTCATTTAACTCACCAACACCGCATGTGCCTTCGCCAAGAACAGTTTCACTGCACACAGCCAAAGGATCCTAAGGCAGAAAAACAACTATTAATATATCAAAATGCATCATTATCCTGGTATCTATAGGGTAAACTGTACACTTATGGGCCACCCCCGGTCGTCAGCCACTCCAACTACAATTTTAATTATCACTTCTAACACCGTATTCTAATATTTTCCTCAAGATGACGCGAAGCGCTTCCAAATAACATTTAATATGCAATTTGACCGCAAGGGTGCATTTGTCAATATGGCGGACGGTTGTTAACAGTGCGGTGTGTGTTCACTGAACGTAAATATTTCTTTAAATTTTCTTTAGAAAAGAGATGTTCAGTAGTGCTGTTTGATGATTATGGCGGTAATTAAAACACAATGAATTGTCTGGACACAAATATATTACTCTGCAACGTTTTTGAGCTGCAACTTTGAAACCTAGATGTGGCCAATGACTATCCTCGATTGTTTGTGGATTGTGTTCTTGTCACTCTAATGGTTCATATTGTTTGTTTGTTTTTCGTCCTTTAATATTATTACATATACGTAAATCCTGCGTGGGTCTGATATTTCTCAGATAAGTGATCTTACCACACAAAAGAATTCAAAGCAGAAGCAATGGCTGCCATTCAATGTTAAAATTAATGGGGCATCTGAGTGTTCTGCGGCAAAATTATTTCACGCTCTCAGAATAAGTTTGCAGTTTCATTTAAACAATTCAGATCACAAAACCGCATTAGATTCTCACAATAATATGCATTTGGCTGTCCGAGAGACGCCGCGTCCAAGGCAAAGGTGCCGACGTTTCGGCCACTACCCTGCGACCTTCTTCAGGGCGTAATGAGCGGAGATGGACTGAGCGTGAGTGGGGCTTATGAGTTCTGGGCGGCCTGCGCCGTGGTTGGCGCTCTTCCGCCGGGGTGCTTGTGGTGGGGCGCTGGGAACCAATCAGAGCCCTGCCGCGTACGCAAGCGTACGAGGCCTCGGAAAGAACTCTGTTTTTGCTAGTTTTATGTTCTTGCGTCGAGAGACGCGGCGGATTCGCTCAGAGCGGTGCAGAATAAGTAAAATTAAGACTTGGGAGAGAAGTAGCTAGTAGGAATATAATGGTGGTTTTCAGTAGGTAGTTATTTACATTTATGTAGTTTGTTTGGGATATAAACTGACTTATAAATGCTGAGTTGGTTAGTTAAGTTGGTTTGGCTTACGGTGGTTGGAGGCAGCGAGCGTCAGTCGGGAAGTGTTTGCGCCCAGCTGCTGGCATTTTATTGTAATACTGAACGTATTTTTGGAAAAGACTGGATAAGTCCGGATTACTAAATATGGATACAATTTGGTTTCTAGCTGTTTCCAAAATAAATTCTTTAATGGGGGGGATATTCAGTTTCTTCAGGTAGTGGCTGAAGGGTTTTCCTAGTTTAGGGTGGCACGCAGTTCTAATGAATCTGTTTTCTGATTGGCTTAGGTTTCGCATGTTATCTGCATGGTTATGCATGCATAGGTGCCTGCGCTTCTAATACACGCTTTGTAGAGCAAAGCTTTCGTTTTGTCTTTGATGTTTTTTGCTCTTAAAATGGGTGACAGCCGAGCAATGCGAGAGCCCATCTTTTTTGCCGCTTCTTTGCATTGGGCTTGCCACAGAAGTTTCTTGTCGAATTGGATACCTAAATAATTAACTTGTTTTTTCCAGGGGAGACGGATTCCGTTGATGGCTATTGGAGTGGGTGGTGTTTCTCTTCTCCAACTAAACAAAATTGCTTGGCATTTGTTTGCATTTATTGTAATGCCATTCAGTCGGCACCAGTTTACAAGATTGTCTGTTGCGTCTTGCAGTCTTCTAACGGCGCTTTGCGTTCTTGTGAATTTAGTTGCAAAGGCCACGTCGTCGGCAAAAAGATATTCTGTGACGTGAGGCGTTTGTGGAAGGTCATGGATATATAGTGTGAAAAGTAGAGGAGAAAGCACAGCTCCTTGTGGGACGCCGGCTAGTATGGATTTGATAGATGACTTGTGGGATTGAAATTTAACGTAGAAGGTTCTTTTTTGGAGGTAGCTGAATAGAAGACGGCATAGATAATTTGGAAGGAATTTGTGACATTTCTGAAGGAGAATACGGTGGTTGACTTTGTCGAATGCATAGGAAAAATCGAAAAATATTGCAGGAATGGTACAGTGAAAAGAGAGAGAGGAAGCGATTTCCATTGCAAGACGAAATGTTTGCATTGCCGACGAGTGACCTTTACGAAAACCAAATTGTGAGGCTCTGATGGCTTGTTCTTCATCCAATTTAGAAGTGATGGTGGGGAGGAGAAGACACTCAAATACTTTTGAAATTTGCGATAAAAGACTAATAGGACGGTAATTTTCTGGATCGGTGGAGTTTTTGTTAGGCTTTTGAAGTAGAATGATTTGCGCTTTTTTCCATGAGGATGGAAAGTATCCGGTTTCAATTACTGCGTTCATGATCTGAACAAGGGCAAGGACGGCGCTCTTAGGAAGGTTCTTTAACATTTTACCGCTTATTAGATCAGGGCCGCACGCTTTTCGGTCGCATAATTGTTTGATTTTTTCTCTTAGTTGCTCTTCAGTAATTTGGAGTCTTGTTTCTTCCTGTTGCCGTTTGTCGGCGTTTTCATTTTCGAATAAACAATCTTCGTAGGAATCTGGGAGAACGTCTGATACGGGGATATATTGATTATTGATAAAGCGATATGAATTTTTTTTTAATTTGTTGCGTCTATTTTGACGCAACGCGTCTCTAAACCCCTTGGGGGGGGGGGGCGTTGAGCGCTTCGCGCTTCTTGGAGTAATCCTCCGTTAGTATAGTCTGTCGCGTCTCGTCGCAGTCGGTTGTCAAGAGGACCGCCAGGTAGCATCTCCGCGTACGCGCCTCCTACCGCGCGCTCCTGCGTCACTACCCAGCGGCCAGAATTAGGAAGGAATAAGGATACGGGTAGGGTTTAGGGCACTTCACAGGGGTTGGACTAGTCCTTGTGAAGCAGCCAAACTCGTTTTGTTGGAACAAATTTCACATGAGATTCGACGGGAATCGAACCCGGATCTCAGTGGTGAAAGGCTTGCGACTTTGCAATGAGCCACGAGTTCAGCTATATGAATAAGCGATATGAATTTGTTGAGGTTGGTCTAAATCTTTTTTCAAGGGTTGATGCAAAAATTTCAGTCTTCCGCACTGGATCGTGCGTGGTAGTGTTGCCATCTTTGAGGGCTGAGATGGGTATTGACGGGTTTCTTAGCGTTTTTTGTAGTTTCCACAGATCTCCTCTATCTTTAACGTCGGCGGATAGAAGGAATTTTTCCCACTGAGCCTCTCTGTGTGTTTGCAACAGCTTAGAGACTGCCCTTCGTGTTACTTGAAAAATGGATTTATCAATAGGATCCCGCGTAGCATAGTAACGTCTTTGCGCTTTTCTGCGCTCTTGAATGAGTGAGATGATATTCACCGGTGTGGTATCGCGTTGATTATTTAATTTGTTTCTAGATGTATTGATGAAGTAAGCGTGACGGAGTTTTCCTTCGAATCTTTCGACCGCTTCATCTATTTCTTCGGATGTTTCGGGCGCGCGAGCGGAAGCGTGAACTTTGTGGGCCACACGGTCGCGATACTTCCTCCAGTCGGTGTTAATTTTGAGCTTTGATTGGAGAGTGAAGGGATAAGATCCGAGAAATATTGCTGAGATGATTGGAAGATGGTCAGATTAGAGTTCGTTAAGTGGACGTGGTATTGTAGGTTGAAGATTGGAGGAATGGATAATGAGGTCAAGAATATCGTGAGGGAAGTGATTGATGAGATGGGTGGGGCCACTAGGTGGGTGAAGAACTAGCGATGGGTGTGATTCAATAAAAGTTTTTAGTGCGTTGCCTGCTGCATTATTTGTTTTGCAGCCCCATTCTAATCTTTTTGCATTTAAATCACCCCCGATTACAACTGTGGTTCCTGTGGAAATGATTAAGTCCAGATCTGATAAAAGCAGGGGCTGTGTTGGGCTATTATACACAGAGATGAAGTTAATCGGACCGGTGGCCGTTCCTATTTCTATTATGGTTGCTTCAAGATTGTCTAGTTGCGGCGTGGTTATTCGTGTGTGCGGTAAAGATTTCCTAAGAGCAATTGCCGTCCCGCCTCCTTGCCTATTAGCTCTATCATCGCGGTAAATGTGATAGCCACGTATCTGAAAAGTTTTGGATGGGTTGAGGTGAGTTTCTTGGATGAGAAGAATTGCTATTGAGTAGTCATCGCAGAATTTTTCTATTAAAGCTTTCGATTTTCTAAGCGCACCATTCGCATTCCACGACATTATGTTGTACAGGCGATTAGTTATGTTCGCCATTTAGAAAAATTCAGCTACGGCTTCAAGTGCACGAAGTGCTTTGCTCATTGGGTCGCCTTCGCCTTCAAAAATTTCGAGTGCTGTTTTAGCAGCTGATATTATTTTTGTTAAGTTAAATTCTTTTAGCAAGTTGATGAGTTCTTTTAATTCTGAAAAGGTGCCCGTGGTTTGCTGCTTTCCTGATTGCTGTGCGTTTGGAGCGGCCTGTGATTGGTGGGTTTGTCCCCACCACGCAGGGGGGCTAGCGCTGGGAGCTGCGAGCCCTGGAAACCCAGAGCGTGTCTGCGCGTTACCCGGAGTAAACTCTTTGCCGGAGCGCTGGTCTCGGGCGGCGCGTAGTCTTTCGAGTTGTTGACGAGCGCGGAGAGCTTCTACATGAAAAATGCACTCTTTGTAGTTCGCCGGGTGCGCTCCTGCGCAGTTGGCGCACTTCATTTGGGTGTTAAGCCGGTCGGTTACGGGGCAGAGCGATGAGTTGTGCATGCAAGCGCAGCCCATGCATCGTGGTTGCCGGCGGCATCCGTTCTTAGTGTGCCCCCACGCGCAGCAGTTTAAGCAAAGTGGTATTCTGGAGATGGACTGCGCACGAGCCATTATAGCACTAAGGTCCCCCCACCCCACCCGTCAGCCGGGTGATCGGGCAATGCCGAGATAGAGCATCAGCCAATCAGGGAGCGGGCGACCGGGCGGGGTGAGAGAAGGCGCTCCGCCCGTAATCGGACGTCGTGGAGCAGCGAGGACCGCGCCTGGTCGCGACCGCACGCCATTGAAAAAGATGTTCCAGACCTCATTAAGATGTAGGCATTGAGGCATTGAGGATACATCTTCAAAAAATTTTCAATTTATTTATAACACTGAGAAAATAGTACTGTTTCCATAGACAAAAAATATAATTGTGTTTTGATAATAATTTACTTTTTTGATGGAACCATCATAACTCATCATCACGTTTCTCACAAATTAATTTTTTTCAGCATTTGCGATAATTTGGTTTCAATTTTTTTGTAGGAGTCTGCTTAGAGAATAGGTTCTTCCTGTAGTAGTATTGATATCAACTTTGCACAAAATGCACGAAAATGGAATTTCACAACTGTCCTTATCAGGCCAGTAAAATAATGGAGAAGGTCCATGTGAATGCATGAATTTAATAGTAGCATTTCCTTCTTCATTGTTTACTTTTTCAATAAACCCCACATACCACAAAGAATCATACATGCAAGCAACATAACTATTGTTCTTGAAATCTGGACACTCAGCAGGATTATACACATCAAATATTATACTATAGCAAGAATCAGAACTTAATTGTTTTGTTCCAATTTTATATGAAGACTGGGGCACAAATTGATGCATGGAACGAGTCCCAGGGATTGTTTTTGCATTTTCAAACCGTGTGTTCAGATTGATTCGAATTCGTATCGTTTCCTCTTTTGTTACAAAGAAGGTTGTGATTTCCTTGATATTTTGCTTACAAAACTGAAATACTGCTGATGCAGTGGTTATTTGATTCTTAAATGGTCTTTGTAAACTGGCTTTCGTAACCATTCTTTTTAATGTACCACCAATTCCATCACAAGGAGATTTACCATGGATAGTAGCAAAGAAAGACCATTTACATTTTAATCCGAAATCAACTTCATGATGGCACATATTAATGAAATTTTTACAGTTCTTGTACTGAGCCACACACCCATCTGAAAAGTATTCAACTGCTTTAATATTTGAATGAAAAAGCTCTGTTTTCAAGAAATTTATTATTAATTTTTGAGATTGGTATACTAAAGGTACATCATGATGCAAGTCATCTGAAATTATGCAATGCTTTTTGAGTTAAGTCTCTCATCTTTCTTATAATATACCACAGCAGCATGAAGTGTGCAGCTCCCTGTGTTCCAGTGATACCCTTGGGCCTCATCTTGAATTACAAAACTGTAGTTTTCACTAAAATACAACAGTATTACAGCTAATTCATCATTCAAGCTATCTTTCAACATTTTTAAATAAGATGATTGAGATTATGCTATTAGTGAATGAGGAATAAGTTTCTCTAACTTTTGAGTTACTAAATCACATAATTCTGAGAAGCTGCATACTTCAGTAACCATATTTACTCTGTCTGTTGCAACCCACTGCTTATACTGAATTGGTTCATCAGGATCGAAGTCCTCTACAAATTTTTGTTGAATATGTTCCTTGATACAAAGATTGCTTGGACAAATTTCACATAGTCGTAGCATACAAGCTCCGCTATTTGTGTCACAAGTTACCAATTTAATCATATTGATGCTTTGTAAAAGCAACTGAACATTTTGGTGAATTGTGCAAACATAGACAGCATGTGTACCTCATGATCCTGCAAGTACACATTCTTTAGGTCGAAGGACAGCAAATTTTGAGAAATTGATCTTGTTTTGAGGAAATGTTGTCTTGAATGAAGAATACAACTCTGAGAAATTGTTTAAAACCAGTCTTTGCTGTTTATATACATTTTTACTAATGTTTATTTTGTCCTTCTTCCCAGGCATTATTCTTGAGTTTTCATCATCCAAGTAAAAATCAATCACTTTTTTTGTTGTTTCTTCTGACAGCATCTTCCCTTTTCGTTGTTCAGGCAATGCTAAAATACCATTCTTATTCATTAGGGCACATGCCTCACCAACCATGTATTCTGAAACTTCAAACATTTTACTCACTTCTTCTCTAGACCAGGATGTTGGGATCAGTGTAAGCAATTGCACTTTTTTGCTGAAGTTCACTTGTTTAATTTTTTCCATTAATTCATCAAAATGTTTTGCTTTATGTTCTGTTTCATTGGGTCTATCTTCATTTTGTTTTTCAGAACTGGTCCTATAAACTTTAGCAATTTTGGTTTGAAGGGCTCCAGCTGCTGATTGAAATTTTTGCTTAGCCACAACTGATCGACTGTGTCTAGGAATGGAATGTAATTTTACAGGCAATATGACTAAATTAACTAAATTGGTATTAAGTTTGTCTGGTGATTCTGGTGTCAAAACTGGAGACTCACTAATTTCTTCACCAGAAGAAAGAGGAGATGATGATGATGATGATAATGATGATGCTACTGAATCTGTATTGCTGACAATTTTGCTAAGACGTTTCCTGCAACTTATACAAATCTTTTCCCCAGAAATTACAGCCATCCCATTGTTTCCTAATTACTTTGCTTCTTTTAAAGATATTTCGTACAGTGCTGATTTAATCGGTCGCTTATGAATTTTTAATATGTCACAGCAATGCCTCTTATGGAGTGAGAATCGGCGTAAATATCGGTCTATATGTTTCGAACAAATAATTGGTTTGTCAAAAGGTAGAGACTGAAGGTTACTGCACCAGAGAATAAGTTCCTGTTCCTCTTCTCTTAGTACATTCCAAGCCTTGAAACTAAAGCTGCACTCTTCCCCAAGCAAGCTTCCAAAACTGCATAAGGAGCTGCCTCCTTCCATTTTAAGCACCTAGTAGTCAATAAACGAATAAATATGAAGATATTTTAATATTTTGTTGTATATTTATAGACACTACCAAAGTTGATAATAATATGTAATGAAATGCAGTTTTTTAGAAAGTAAAACTTGCACTGATGGTAAACCACACTCACTGACTGTAGGATTCATAACTGCTTCTAACTGGCATGTTGGCCTGTAAACAAATTCAAATCAAATGTCCATGCTACCAACTGCTTTAATTTAATCTACCTACAATGCTACTATACCAACTGCTTTAATTTAATTTACCTGCAGTGAACAAAAGTAGTCTGAAACATCAATAAAAGGAATTGGCATTTTGCCTTCTATTTTAAAAAATCTTTCCAACACTGTTTATTATTTCACAATAACAATGTTTTTTCTGTTACTTCCTTATTAGATAATAATTATTCCCTTAAAGTTTCAAGGAATTTGACAGTGTGGCAATATGAAAAAAAAATCTTGATGTCTTCAAAATTTATATAATGTGGCTCAATAATAAAATATATAAGTTAAACAAGATTATTATATGCACATTAGACAAGAATAACATTCTACTATTTGCAATTCAAAAAGATTTAATGTCTATCGTAAGAAGTTTCGAAGTTACGGTACATTTTGTGAGTAAGCGTGCAACAGATTGGATACTCGAGCCTGTAAATTCAATTAGAAATTCCTCTGCAACCAATTATCATAATAAATTAAAATTTTACCAACATTCATAGATATACTTATGTTACAATCTGACAGGTTTTTATAAAAAATCCGTGACATGGGGTGACATTTTTAGTTTTTTTTGGATGAATTGACATGGAGTGACCCGCTTATTCATCCTTGAAAATAGATTTTATTACATCGGATCGTTTTTTTTTAATTAATGGAAAATTCAAGTAGTATATGACTTAGTGTATGGTTCACAGAATTTTTAAAATTTGCACACAATTCACTTTTCCCCACAGCACATCATACGCAGTTTAAACTGTTTTTTGACGTAAAATAATTAAATAAATAAATAAACGTGGGCTGACAGCTTCATCTGCTCTCTGCATTCGTATCAAGTTAAGTCTTTTTTCAGTCATCAGGTCTATCGACCTGAAGCTCCTGGGTCCCGTCTCCCCATTCCCTCAAAGTTCCAACATCCCTGACAAACCTTGGGCAAGAACTGATAACACCTTGGAAATTTTTTCTTAAGAACATGGCACTCCACTTCCTGATATCACTTATGCATGCAACTGTTCAATATCACAAGGAATATTTCCTTCTTTGCATTTTTATATCAGTAGAAGTGAAACCATCATTCAAGAAAGAAAATGCACAATGTTATGAATTATCGGCATACTTCATTAACATGTCATTCAAAATAAAATCGAAGTCATAAAACAAATATTCTCAGACACTTTTTAGGAGTATAACAGTTGAAAAAAAGGTGACACTTTTTCTTATTTTTTAACCCCTCTCCTTTCAAAAATATTACCGAAGGTTTTTTTCAGAAGTATGCTGCGTCCCTTCAACGTTTAAACGTTTTTCAAGCACCTACCTTTTTCTTTAGAAAAATACAATTACACTTCAATAAAAAACCTAAAAAGATGTATTATTTTCATAGGATGTAAATATAATTCTTGGAAACATATTATTTAAGTATTTAGAATACATTTTAGTTTTTAGAATATTATTTTTTACATTAAACAACACTCAAATAAATTTTTAAAAAATACTCTTCTATTTCCATAGTAATTTTGAATCTGGCAATTTACATTATTAACATTTAAATAACATTCAAAATATAGTGTGTTGACTGGATTAATTATGCTCATATAACCAGCTGTTGACACTTTGGAGTGCTCTACTAGTACAATTTCACAACACAACAATGGATTAGCACTAAAAGTTGCAAATACATGCTACCAGAGAGCTCCAACAATGACTGGGCGCACAGACCCAATGTCAATGGTTGGGTATCATGTGCAAGAATTTAAATTGGGCTCAAGGACATTAATATAAAAACTTACAGTTTCAGAACAAGTGTACATTTCCAATACTACAACCACCATTTTTGATAAGTTAAAAATTGTCTGCATACTGTTAAAATTATGAATTGGAGAAAAGGATTCCAAAATTCCTTCTCCTAATGAGGCAACTGAAGTTTTTTCAAGAAAGGGAGAATCATCAGAACTTGTAAATGGCACAAACATAATGGACAGTGAAAATTATCAAAAAATGGGCACAACTGCTTTTGGTAGGGCCTGCTCATGATATCATTTATCAACTGATAATAAGAGGACACAGTTAGTTTGTCTTCTGATGACTCCTTTAAGAGAATGCACTTCAAGTAGAAGAAGCCCTGTATTCATCATGAATACAATCAGAAGGCAGGCAGATTCATCACATGTTATTTCTACTCTGCTCTTAAAAATAACTGAAATAACTGAAAATGTAAACGGATGGAAGGATTTAGCATGGAAGAAAAATCGATTCACCAATCAAGGATGGTTACGGAATGGTGAGTATATGATTACCAACTTGTTCTTTGAAGAACTGACCACCAAGACCTGGAATATCTCACTTTATAGTTGTCACAGTAATTACTAGAAACAGAAATTACATAGCAGATTACTTCCAAATCTTGGGAAATGTTGACAGATAAAACTTGAAAATAATGCAATTGCTAGTGAATTAATTTCTGGGTAAAAAATCACTGAATTCAGATACCGTAATGCCACACTTAAAATGCAACATAAAAAAACACTGTATCCAAACGACACACAAAAACACTTCCCGACAGGAATTTCATTGTTCAAGGTAACCATTTTAATAGAAAATTAAATTGGTCCAATTTTAAATCGTGAAAATTGTACTCCAAGATAAAAATCTCAATGCATTGTTTATTAATAATTTCAAAATTTATACAATTAAGCATCACTTTATTTTTAGACTCTAATATTTTTTCATGATTTTGAAAACATAATAATTGGCTTTCAAATTTTTTTAAAGTGTCCAATATGCAGAATTAAAATGCATAGAGGTATGTGATAGGAAGAGAGTAAATACGCATTTTAAAAGAACCTGATGGTGGAATGAGGTGGACAAGGAATGGGTAAAGAAGAAAAAGAAAGCTTACGCCGCATATATAGTATCAAGGACGCAAGAAGATTGGAAAAAGTACGTAGAAAGTAGAAATAGAGCAAAACTAGAAGTGAAGAAGGCAAAGGTGGAGACATGGGAAACGTGTGCTACAGAATTGGAGGAAAAGTATTATAAGAACAAGAAAGACTTGGCAGGTAGTAAATGGACTAAGAGGGAAACATAAGAAAACGGTCAGAAGCATGAGGGATCCAAACAACAACTTAAAGACAGAACACACACAAGTACTAGAAACCTGGAGGAAGTAGTACGAAAACATCTTTAATGATAATAATAGGACAACCCACTGGTGACTGGAGGGAGTTGAGTGAGAGTCAAGAACTCCATGAGCCACTGGAAAGAGGGATGAAAGAGGGGGAAGAGGGGGAAGGCGAATCGAACCTGGTGAGTAAGAGACACCAGGGGAGAGGAACAGAGGTGGAGGAGGATCACATAACGAAAAGAGATGTAGAAGAGGCAATAAGAAGAATTCAAGCTGGGAAGGCAGCTGATCCAGACAGAATATCACCAGAAATAATAAAGTATATTGGGAAAATGGGAAGGTCATGGATAACAGCATTGTGTCAACAGATATGGAGAGAAGAAAGAATACCGCAGGAATGGAAAGAAAATATAACAGTACCTCTACATAAAATAAGGAGCACTGTCAATTGTGAAAATTACAGCGCGATTTGTTTGTCATCCTGCATAAGTAAATTGTACTCCAGGATAGTGGAAGTATAATTGAGAACGGAGGTAAAAGATGATTTGGAAAAGGAGCAGGGGGTCTTTAGACCATACAGACAAACACAAGACCATATTTACACTCTAAGAAGAACAATTAAAAGCACATTGAGTAGGGGGAAAACAGTATGCACTGCTTTCATAGATTTAAAGTCAGCATTTGATACAGTACCCAGGAAAGAACTATGGGATGCACTGGAGAAAGCAAAGGTTTCAAGCAAAATGATGAGGGTAATTAAAAGCATTTATAAAAATGTGTGTGGTACTGTAAGGCTGGACGGACAACTTACTGGGAAATTTAGAATGGGCAAAGGAGTTAAAAAGGGAGATTCATTGAGCCCTCTACTATTTATAATCTTTATGGAACAAGCCAAAAGGCATACTAAAAAAATGTAAAATTGGAAATTGGAAAAAGAGACCAGTATGAATACAAGCATTGGTGTATGCGGATGATATTTTATTTCTTGCCAAACACCCAAGAGAACTGCAAGAGATGATAACTGAGTGGGGGTATGCACTGGAGGATAGGGGTATGAAGATAACATCAATAAGAGCAAGATAATGTGTATAGGCAAAGAGAAGGAAGAAATTTACATCAAATGGAGAGAGGAAAGCATGGAGCAAGTAACATGCTATGAGTATCTAGGAACAATAATTTCGGAAAACGGAAAATATAAAGAAGAACTGAATAATAGAGGGAAGAAATCAAACTCTGAGTATTATCAAACAAATAAGAATTTGTTAAGAATGAATGTAGGCACTAAAACAAAACTCCAAATTTAGATGTACGTACATATACCAACGTTTATATAAGGAACTGAAAGTATGCCACATAATACGAAAACAGAAAGTAGAGTCACATCGGTGGATATGAAATTCCTACGCAAGATAGTAGAGAAAAAAAGAAGAGCTTGAATCAGGAATAATACAATAAGAGAGGAACTAAAAGTTACCCCGCTACTCAAAGAAATGGAAAAAAGGCTCTGAAGTGGTACGGACATGTTGCTAGAATGTCAGAGGATAGAAAACCGAAACAAATTATCGAAGCCATGCCGGAGGGAAACAGACCACCGAGAAGGTGGTAAATACGTGTTTTAAAAGAACTAGATGGTGGAACTTTAATGATAATAACAGGAACTTTAATAAGAATAACAGGACTTCAATGATAACTACTGGGGACTGGAGGGAGTTGAGTTAAGGCCAAGAGAAACGTGGGGCGCCTATCTGCAGGATATATGCCAAAGGAGCGGAGCTACACTAGGAGAGGTGAAGCGCCAGGCACAAGACAAAAAAGAGTATGCCAAATGGCTAACCCGACGCTGAGGGGCACAAGAAGAAGAAGAGACAATAGAAGAAGAAGAAGAGGCAGAAGAAGAAGAGGCAGAAGAAGAAGAGGCAGAAGAAGAAGAAAAGACAAAAGAAGAAGAAGAGGCAGAAGAAGAAGAGGCAGAAGAAGAAGAAGAGGCAGAAGAAGAACAAGACGCAGAAGAAGAAGAACAAGAGGCAGAAGAAGAAGAACAAGAGGCAGAAGAAGAAGAACAAGAGGCAGAAGAAGAAGAACAAGAGGCAGAAGAAGAACAAGAGGCAGAAGAAGAAGAACAAGAGGCAGAAGAAGAACAAGAGGCAGAAGAGGCAGAAGAAGAAGAAGAGGCAGAAGAAGAAGAGGCAGAAGAAGAAGAAGAAGAAGAAGAAGAAGAAGAAGAAGAAGAAGAAGAAAAGACGGAATCAGAAGAAGAGAAGACAGAATACGAGGAAGAGAAGACAGAATAAGAAGAAGAGAAGACAGAAGAAGAAGAAGAGAAGACAGAAGAAGGAAAGACAGAAGAAGAAGAGAAGACAGAAGAAGAAGAAGCCCTTTATGGGATGTTGTAGGCTAATGATGTCAATGATGATCATGATAATGATAAGGAGGATGATGATATTGATGATGATAATAATAATATAAATAATAATAATAATAATAATAATAATAATAATAATAATAATAATCATAATAATAATAATAATTACTAGAATTATTATTTTGAAAAGAGTCATAGTGTGGCCTAAAGTGGCTTCATTTTGATGGTATAAAACATATTGAGTTTTCAGTAAGTGGGGTTGGTAACTTTCTCACCCCATTTTTGAAATCTTCAATGAGGGGATTGTAGAGGTGTGGGCTAACATAGTTTATGATGTCCCTAATTAAAAGAATACTATGGAAGAAGTTCTTTCAACTTCGGAGCATGTACGGATGCTAGCTTTACCGCATTACATTTTTAGCAAAAAAATGTTTTATGTCCATAAATAGCCCAAAATTATGGATGAAGATTTTTTTTTCTTGAAAAGTTGGAGTGGTTTTCATTTTTGGTTCTTGAAGTGAGAAGTGAATTATAAAGAAAAGCAATTTTACTTAAAACAGATAAAAATGTTTGAAGGTAACACTGTACTAATGTAATAATATTAGTAAAGACATATATTGAGACATTTCATAACTTGTTAATATGATAATATTAATATTTATTGATCTCAACATTATCAATTTAATTGTAACTGACATTTCTTCCATTGCATTGTCTTTTATATTATTAGACCTCTTTGATCTTGTTCAACTTTGTCAATCTTCCCGGTGATTGTAAAAACTGAAAATATCGCTATCATTTAGGTCTTATAGTAGTAACCCTTTCTAAAAGGAGGACTTTCAGAAATAAATGTATTAAGAAAGTATTAAAAATATTATATTACGTAGAGCATTTATTTAATTGAAAATATGGTAGAGGAGATTGTTCTTACCTGGTCTTCTTGATTAACCTCTTCATTGGACACCTCAGGATCCAGAAACACTCTGATAGGTGGTTTTATCTCATCCTGCAAGTGGATCAAAGGTATCATTCTCAAATATTTTCTTTCTTTAATCAGAGCAGACAATTACTGACAAATATTAAAAATATCACAAATTTCAAACATAAAAAAACAACACTTTTCTTTAGGTAGGGACATATCAGTTTTTAACATGCTTTTCCCAACACGTGCATTTAAATTTAAAGTTTTCAGGTCTGACAAAAATACCACTACCAACAATTTTAAATTCAGTTTATACTTATATAACACAAGACATGCACAACCTCACCAACCATTGAGTACTCGTATATGCCCACTATACCAATAACTGATACCCTCAGAAAACGATACTTTAAACCAAATTTCTGGTTACTTGGGTTCATATTAATAATGGTTACTTAGGTTCATATCAACCTTATTAATATTGCTATTGTAGCTTCTTATAAGTATTTTTCTTATATTGCTGCATGATACTAATACCTGTGCACAAAGGGACCAGAGATAATCTCAACAGTCATATACAATTGAAATTGTGCATCAGGCCCAATTAATATCGCAACACTTCAAAATAAGTATCATATTTTGCATTGATGTTAAAGATAGAAAAGGGTGGGTTAAAGATACAAATTAACTGACAGATTACACCAACTCACCTCTTCTTCATCTTCCTCCTTCAATTCTCTCTTCACAGGGAATAGCCTGCTCCTTTCCTGCAAACAAAAACAGTACACTACTTTATCATTCGTGTAATGTACTAACTCAAGAGATGATTGAGATACACGTGTGTTAAAAAAAATGAGAAGTTGAATCTAATGTACTGAAATTTTAGATCTGGATCCATTATGAAACAAAAAGATTAAAATTAAAATACTGAAAATATGAATTAAATTAAGTTTATGTACATTCTACCCCTCTAAACAAGCATCATTAGACCCTAAGTTAAATTTATTTGTACTTCTTATCACTCCAAAGAACATAAATTTTGAAATTAAAAGTTTACTACAAACTATTAAGATGTTTAAACTTTTAATTTCATTTTAATGTTCACAAGCTATTAATCTCACAAATATTAATCAATATTTTAAAAAATCAATATTTTCTCAGTGATATCATACAATCCAATAGAGGATTTTTTATTTTAAAAATTAGATTATCTACAACCTCACATGGGTGTTCAATCCCACAAAATTGCCACTTCTATTTGAGAAAATGTCAAAGTACAATGGAAGAAATATTAGCATTGCCTATCAGACAGCCATAGATTTCGAACTCTCAAGCTAAAATTTCTTCGATTTCCGTTTCATTTTAAAACACTTAGAAGATTCTAACAAATAGACTTAAAATTCTCAATATTTTATGTCTAAGTCAACAGTTGAATATATTGTATTATTGTAATGTTTTTGGTCACTTCTTTTAGGACGTTTAACACCAAATCCATTTTAAAAAGTGCTCTTTAAACGTCTATATACATACAATGAAGTAGTATAATTTAACATCAATTTTCCACGATAACCACATGTGTTGCAAATTATGTTAAGAGATCAGCAAAGATTGGAGTTTTTACAAGCATTTAATAAACAATACAGAAATTCATCCAAACCAAATGAATATTAATTTTTAGTTCACTGACTACGATTTCACTGAGAAGTTTCTGAGGATTTACTGGAAGACGTTTTGAAATAATATTGTGCTGAAACATTTTTTGAAAAGTGTCAGGTGTTGAATTTTGTGGTTTTAGTCAACTCGTGAGATCAACTGACAGAGTGAGACAGATAACACCAACTCACCTCTTCATCATCTTCCTCCATCCATTCTCTCTTCACAGGGCATAGCCTGCTCCCGTCCTGCAAACACAAACAGTACATTACTTTATCATTCCTGAAATGCATACACTGAAAAGAATATTGATATACTGGGTATTCAAAAAACGATAAGTAGCATTCAAAGTACTGTAATTTTAGATGTGGATCCATTGTGAGATCAGAAATCTTGAGAATATTCAGCCTCTTCTAACAGAAAACTTTTCTTAGAATCTCTGACTGGAAATTGCAGTACAACTATCTCAGTTTTATAAAGGAAAACCATAGATGTTGCAAGACATTTCATTTTCTTTCTAAACTCTCTTGTACTCATCAATTCATGGTGTTAAGTGTTTCATCTAATGTAAAGCACCTGAACCAATACATTCATTGTACATTGCCATCTGCACATGTATCCAATTTTATTTGATTTTCCCAGTTGTGTTCTTTGACTCTGAGAACTAATATTGGAGAATGTATTACTCAAAAACCTTTTCATTGAATCACTAATAAACATAACTTAAAGAGAGCTTACTAAAAAATCCGTACCAACCAAAATGAATTTTTCAATGAAGCCTCAACACGAAACAGGCAAATTCTTCACCATGAAACAATTTTAATCATTACATTAATACTCTTCTTGATAGTACTTTCAAAACTGCACTTAATCAGATCTAGTTTATTAGTTTCTTTTCATGAAATGAATGCTCTAAAACCTATCTAAAGCTTATACTGAATTATAGCCTAGCTAGAGCTATCTCATTCTCAAATTCCTTCACTGTGTCTAAAGACAATATCAACTTCTTAAACTTACTAACTGTAAAGAGAATAAATGAGCAACTCACTCTCAAACTGCATGCTTCCTCTTCAGCATGATCTTCAGGTTCCTGTTTTACCTGAAAAGGAAGGAAGAAATTTTTAGAAAACATTAACTGCTCCTACTTCTAGTCTCAAAATTTATCATCAATTTTTTCAATTGAACATTTTCATGGGCCAAATCATTTTGAGCAAGATAACCATTTAACTCGTGCTCTTTAGCAGTTATACATTGCTTGTTATTCATTATAATTAGAAAAAAATGGATACTAAACAATAATATACAATAAGCAACTTGAATTTTATCATGCCAATAACATATACTTTGTGAGGATCATAGTCACTTATATCAGTCCTGCTTAGAATGTTTCATTTCCTTCCTAGGATCTGACAATCAATGCAAGTACTCTTTTCAACAAACAATTGGTAATGATTATAGTCTATTATAATTTCTTTTATAACCTGTTTAAAATTGAAAATAAGAACAATAAAGTATTTTAAGGGGATTGTTGAAACAGAGATGTAAAGAATCCTTAATAATAAAGCTGCCAAATATTTCAAACTAGATTTCTGGAAAAACTAAATAGTTTGAAACTCCATAAAATATCACTTCTAGAAAAATGATTACTAGATTAAAAAACTTACGTTTTCTACTTTAATCACACACTCGGACAATATTACTATTTGGTCCATGTTATAAATTTTGAAATATGCTGTTTCAACACAATTTCAGGGCATGTGCTAAGAAGTTTCTAAGAGCTGGCAATAATACGCACATATTCTGGGTATTATCTCGCGACTATATAAAAACAATGAACAGCAAGTCCGTTGACAATCAGCTGTGAACCTGTCATCCAATCGGAAATTTAATGTCACCTTACGAAACTTAGCTTTCTTTGATGTGGCATCTGTGGGTACTAACTCCAAGATGGAATTCAGCACGACATTTTGAGACTTTCTTAGTCCTGCCGCAAGATGTCGCATGATCGCGACCGAAGATGCGTAGCGATAGCAGCGCTGAAGATCAAGCCACAGTAATGACGCAAAATGTCGTGCGAATTCCATCTGGGAGACACTACCCAACAGATGCCACGTTATAAAAACCCAGTAAATCGTAGTTAACACCATGGTGGAAATTACAAGGTGTAGCGGTGCGCATGCCGCCGACTGTTGACCAATAATATTATATCCCACCAACTGTGCGCCAAATTCAAATTATCTATGCAGGCGCGGACATTTTAAAATTATTTAAAAGAACGATATTTGTTTTTAAAATAACTCATTTAATTTAGTGGAGACCTTCAATATTAGTTCATTGGTGATATTCATGAAATGCTCGCAGTTTAAATATTTCAGGTCTTGTATACAACAAGTGTGAACAAATACAATGACCTGACCTAACCTACAATATTTGGCCACGTTATTATAATCACTTTTCTATTTCGTTTCTTTTAAACTTATGATTTCTACTATTTGGGGGGATGTGTTCCACACGTTTGTCACTCTCTTTATTTATGGGCTTTTTGAGACAATTTGTCCCTGAATAAGTACTGAAGAAATAAACTGAAGGTACAAAAATAATCTTGCTTCTTGCAATGTGCAACATCGTGTCACATTTACTTTTGAAAGAGTTGAATCTTCCAGTAAATCTAATTTGCCGTTTTTATGTAGTCAAGGAAATTATAATGGTGTACTTCCTTTTCTCTTTTTTTAAAGATTTGTCATGAGAGGAATCAATGGGCGGCATTGTCTTTCATATCAAAGATAACTAGAATAATAACAATAATTAATACCAAAATTATAAGACAATCAGCAGAAATATTAACTTGTTTTGGTTAAAGAAATGTGATACGATTTCCTAAATGCCAAGTACAGAAGATGAATGACTGCTGTTTTTTGTTCGTGATTTTTGAGTTATTATAGGCTACTATATATAGGATACTATACCAGGTATAGTAAACACTCAATTTCACTTTTATTTGTATTTTTATAATTCCTCTACATAGTTTCAGATTTGCTTTGATGATTGGTAAGAACGCAAAAAGATATGAATGACAAGTATTGAATTTTAGTGGATAGGACTACTCTACGAAAATTGTCATATACTTCATAGATTGAAAACAAGCAAGTTATTTAATAATATTAAATATAATTCTATGTTGATGCTATTTATTACTTTATAAAATTTTTGAAATGTTTCAAGTATCCGCAAAGAACATAGAGGAGAAAAAACATACTGTAATAAAGCTTTACAGCTGTTTCTAACCATTCAATCAAGGTGGAAATAACCACCATGCAATTTAATATATAATTCATGAACATATAGTATTTGTAATAAAATATATAATTTTAATTACAATAAAAATTAGGTATCACTTAACAAGGATTCAAAGACGGTATTCTATTGGTGATATTCATGAATTTATTTGTTCACAAATTTTCAGAAATATTTCAACTGTCTAGAGAAAATTTATACAAATGTAATAATTCAATTAAAAATTTAACCCATTGGATATTTTTGAATGCTCAAGTAGACAAAATTTCACCTCATTTTAACTCTTATTTAAAGTGGTAAGACCATAAAAAAAACAGACCTTAAAGGATTAATAAGAAATGGATCAAATACAAACATTTATAACTATTAAAAAAAAAATTATTTTAAAAATTTACCATGTTACATTTACAAAATACAAATCACATTTAAATATGTCAATGGCTGCTCAGAATGTATACAAAGAAACATCAAATATAAAAGAATGAAAAGTGGCTAAAAATTTAATACATCAAATCTGATAAAATATAGAAAATATATTGGTTTTAACTTTTACGTAAAGTACGTTATGAATGCAAATGAAAGTTAACCTTAATGGATCAAGAGGAATATAACAATTTACAAAAAACATTTTTATTTCTACCACAGAATTGCTCCTTAATGATGACACAAGCTCCTTATATGCGAAGAGAGGTGTCCTCTCACTATAAGATAACAATAAAATTATGTATTCTATTATCATATCTTCTCTATTACTAAAGGTATTTAAAATTAAATTATTATGAATAATAATCACGAGTAGTTCAAGTGTATAATAAATAATACTACTCTCTTACCCAGACTTTTTACTTGATTTTCTTGCCAACATTAAGCATTTTGTTGGTACAGACCCAGCAACTAAACTTTTGTTCCCAGGCATCTGCAGTGAATTGTGATTTTTAAAGCATACACTCTCAAAGTGCTGTTGGCACACACTACCTGCAAAGTTTACATTACACTTTTTGAGTTCATTAATTACATACATACTATATTATACATTTTGTTAATTATTATACATGTACATAATAAATTTCAGTACATTAAAATACAAAGTTTTGAAAGTTTTTATAAGTTAAATTCATTTCTTTATTACTTGAAAATTGATGTATGGATTTCTTTTGTGTTTTAAGAGACAATACAATCAAATTATTGTATGGCTAAGATTTAGTAAAATAATTTAAACCAATAAAAATTTCCTGCAGTTTTTGTAACTGAAACAAAGTATGATATGTAAAATTTTTGGACATTTTTTACATGTTGCAACAATTTATACATGTTAATAATTTTCATTCTATAAAACTGACCATTTACAATGAAATATTTCACATTTTCATTTCATTCATCAACAATAACAATTTATCCCAAACACAAAAATATAAAAGAATATACAGTCCCTGTCCAGATTATATTCACATATGTAAATTCAATAAAGCTATTATAACCACAGAATATTCAATGAAGCTATTATATATTGAATTAAACTGAAGCCACTGGATTTTAATTATTCAAAACGTTTGGAAATTTACCATGATCTGCTTTAAATGTTTCTTCATTCTTCCCACAAGCTTCTATACACACCTTTCGTAACTGGGGCTCTTTTGGGAAGCGGAAATATGTATATTTCCCACCACCTACTGTCCCAGTTTTATTAGGACAATTTTTCACACAGCAGTTTGGCATCTTTAGCTGCACATGAAAATAATTTCAATTTTCTTTGCATAACACAACAAAATTTTGGTAATAAACAAGTGATCAAATATAAGGCATCGTATGAATTGATTGATGTATGCTTTTGTAATTATTAAATCAAGTCACATAAAATACATAATTGTAATAACTTGCACCACAAATCCACAACATACCTTTCCCATGCCAACAAAACCACGATCTTTCACTGCTTTCGCACTGCCTTGCCAAACACGTCCTATATCCTTCGCAAACGGAAAGCAAATGAACACGTGCGCCAGCCGTTTTCGCTTCATCCGTGGGTTTAAACGTGATTGGCTGCTACTGCGCATCCTCCGGAGCGCTACACCTTGTTATTTCCACCATGGTTAACACCAAGATGTCCCGCTTCTACGCTCTTGCAAATAGCTGTATGGCGCTTCACTATACTGCGATGGTAGCGCTTCGATGGCCTCAACCGTTACAAACCCACCCAAATTCAAATTACAGAGATACCCGGAAATACGAATTACTGTCAGTAGCTGGACATTTGAAAGGAAATGCTGCTAATGCAATTGTTTGTTACAAAATTTAATTTAACCAATTGGTTTGCTTATTAATTATTAACAATCTTTAATAACGGGTATTAGTAAGCAAAGTAAACGAAAAAAAGTCAAAAAGTTCTAGAATACTGGATTAATACTAAGGAAAACAAAATAAAGTAATAGTTATGAAATTTATTGTTATATATTTAAAACTTCCAAATATTATACATTACAATTTACATTCTCTATAAATACACATTCAACAATTACAATCGGATCAACACATTTACTTTCAATAGAAAATATTAACAGAACAAACTAAAATTTCCTGATATAAAATAGCCACTGCAAGGAAACTCACTGGTCCTGGGTAACATTTGGGCCTTCACTCCCATGAATATGCTCTCGCTTCTATTTCTGTAATGACAAATGAAGAGAAAGACTTGCAAGAATTTTTTGAAAAGTTTTTAATGGGAATTGTGGAAATCTGAATAGACACTCAGGCGTGACTGCACTCCTGGACAGCGTGGGACTTTCAACCTTTTTCAGTGGTGTCACTATTCAGATAGAAAATAACTAGGACCCACAACCAGCAGCCTGTTGTCACATAGACAGCCAAAATTAATTCAAATTTGGCGCAGCACTTGGAATTTAATAATAGCCATTCCTTGGAGCATATTAACAGCCAAGCGTATACATTTCAAACCACACGCGTTGGACTTGTATCTTTTTCTTTAAACCGCTGCGGACTTCCTGAGACAAAGGCAATACATGTTTCGTATGAACAATCACACAGAGCGCAGCACCATCGGGCAAGAAATTAATTCTTAAGGAAGATGAGGAGTTGGGCATCCTACAGGGGCGTGCGGTGCCCGATTCATGTGGGTAAGCTCTGTAAATGGCAAAGGTGCGACGTAATGGCTGTTTGGGGAGACAAAACGAAAATTAATTCAGTTACTGTATATAAATATTTAATTATATCATATCAAAAAATGACATAATTATTTATTATTATTATTATTATTATTATTGTTATTAATTATTCTGGAAGAATGCGAGTCCCCAGCATATGCGCCCTCGGAAAGGCAATTCCTGCATTGCGAAAAAACATGTCGCATCAATTAGGCGTTTAAATATGTCTCTATTTTTTTGAACTGTCATTATGTCGCATTACATCTGATCTCAACTGAAGATCAAGTTCAGTTCCGATGCGGACACTTCCAAAACTGGCCAGCTGAACAAGAGAACGCAAATGACTTTGTGATCGTTCGTGTTTTGATATTGCATTTGAAAGATTGTTCAAATTGTTATACCCTTCTTTGTTCCATACATTACGCTCATTGGAAAACAACAAACATGGCCAACAAAATAATTTATTAAGTTTTAGGCTATCTGTTAACCAATTAGTGTGTTCATACTTTTTAGTATTAAAATAACGGGAATATTCCCTTCCCTTTTCTTTGTGTAAACATCTGAAGTCAGGCAGTTCCGGAACAAGCCTCCCTTGTCGAATAACATCACTTTTCTCCACAAAAGTACGACAACTGAATGGAGTTTTTAAAATATCGTCAATTACACAATTATTTTCTGCCATAGCTCAATACCGTACCGCTACGTAGCACAAAAGGCAGCACACGAAAAGAACACGCACACATGAAAATATCCACGAGTTCGTATTATCACTCATCAATAACACTAGACGTACTAGGCGGCGCTTACCACTGTGTCGTATGCGAACACGTTTCCAAGCTCATTTCAGGGCCGCCCTGGGAGGTGCTGTAGGCGGTGGGCCGGGTTGCTGCGCTTTCAGAGGGCTACATACAATCAAATGGAGCTTCCAAAAAGTCAAGAGCGCATGCGCGAACTTCCTAATGCATTTAGACGGAGAATATCGCAATGCTCGCTTCGGGCCCGGTGGCGGCGCCTACGACTTCCATTTCTTTCGTCCGACTTCTGCCTCTGTCTGCATCAGCGTTGTATGCTCGATGTAGGGCCGCACTCTGTCCGCGCGCCTTCGCAAGCCAGTGGACCCTTCCTTGACAGACATTTAAACTTCTAGCCGAGTTCTCATAACTGGTGGGGTCGCGATTTCACAATATAATAATTACATTTAACTGACTTTTCTCCAGGGTAAGCGCAGCATACCTAGCTTACCTGGAATGCACGCCACTGGTATCCTAGTATTCATCCATGGTACTATACTATATATACTGTTAGCCAAAGAGGGCTAAATTATTAGCTCAAGTGCGAACAGATGTGCATTTTCTTTCTATGTAAATTGTTAGGCCTGGTCTACGTTGTTTTACAAGCCTAAATCGAGATGTTCAGAATGACGTCACGTTTGGCGGGAAAGTTTTTGGTGGCAACCTCCGCTGTGCGCTTAAGCAATTCCTAGAGAAGTAGTACGTTTTGGACTATATTATGCGGCTGCCGAGGTTTATGTTTCATATCATATTTGTTATTTACAAAGATATTTGTATTATTTCGGTTTGTTTAGGTTCTGGCTGCGCATCTCGTTCACAAATTGAATTTAGACAAGCACTAACCTATCAGACATACATCAAGTCATTTATCTTTATTTTGAACATCGTTCAAAGTAATTATCATGATCTAAGCGATGATGCTAAGGTAGTAAAATGAAATCATGAAGCATTTGGATTCACGTGGCTTTTTCATCTGATATGAAAAATACCAACGAAAATTTCGGGCCCTATGCTATTCGAGTACAGTTGACTCCTTTCGTATATTTTTATGATTATTCCGTATATATTTAAGTAAGTATTCTAATAATTCACTTTACACTGTCAGTGAATTATAAAATTATTATATAAACTGTGTAAAATCATCACTATCATACTAAACAACCGGTGTGGCATTGTTCTTTATATATTTACCAATTCGGAAAAATTCCAGGAGTTAAATTGCGTAATCAAAAATAAACGAACATTTTGCACTCACTTAGTTCAAAGTTTGCAGAATATCCAAGCAAATACCTGAAAATGGGAGCTAATCCAAACAGATTACCATGTGATATTTCTAGGAATGTGTACAATGGTAAACATGCAGTTGATATGCGTTTTCAATAGTATTAAAAAATAAATAAATTAACTCGCAGATGTTATGATTTTCAGACCAGACCTGAAGATAAAATTTCTTATAATTAAGACGTTAATTTTGAAGATTAATAAATATAGGAATTTGTTTATCTTATTATTTTTCATTATTGTCAATTTTGTGGCACTTTCAGTGGGTATTTGGGGCAAAGACAGAGACAGCCATTGGAACGCAATGCCCGTTCATCCAACATATGTGCCAACTTTGATACTCGTACTGAACCATATGTGTATGGTAAATGTTTATGTTACTTATTGTGAAATGTGAACTGATTGTGAAGTACTGGGCTTCCTTTACTTATACTATTATTGTAATGATAACCATTTTTCTATCATTTTAACTATCTTATGATCCAAGACAATCCGTGGAATACACAATCAATACCAGTAAATTATATTTCAAAGAATTTTAATTATTGAAATATGATTTATTATTATATACTTGTAATTCAACAACGAAAAATGTGTATTAATGAACAATTTATTGTACATTGTTGATATTTTCTTATTGGTATAATACATTTCTGTAATCTAAAAGTATAGGAGTTCTCCCAGAATACTAGACAATATTTAGAGCGGTTTGAACATTTGAAAAATAACCACCACACTCCTCCAAGCACTGAAGGTACCTGTCCACCTCTCCGCAAACCACACTGCCTCAAAAGGGGTCTCCCCCACTTCTTCGCCTCGTGCAGAAGCCACCTCTCAGCTCCATGACTCCTTCCAACACACACTCCCGCTCACGCAGGGGGACTATCTCACGTGTCTCCTAGTTTTAACAGATGTGTGGGCCTCCCCCCAACCTGAGTGTGACTTCTTGGCGCTTGACAGAGCTCCATGTTTCAACAGAGGCTTCTCAATTTTCTTGAAGCCAAAGAACCTGCTCTAGAACTATCTTCCCACTACACTCTTCCACTTATTCGAAGTGACTGTCCAGCGCTCCTAGAGTGTACTTGTTTTAAAAGATGTGTTCCTTACTTGCAAAACAGTTTGGTGCATCGACCTGTTTCGGCTCCAGTACAGTTCCTACTGGGCCCCTCACATTCTCAAT